>JAOYMR010000022.1:7638168-7650485 GCA_025802075.1 Tenebrosternarchus preto
GACCCCCCTCCCCCCCCCCCCCCCGGCATGAAATGTCTTTATTTTTTTCTTTTGACTTTGACAGAAGTGTTCCTTCCTCCCTCAGTCCAACTGCTCTGCCCCCTCTCTACCTCTGTCTGGGGCTTCAATTGATCACTTAGCTGTTCAAATAAGATCCGGCCATTCTTAGGGCTCTGACACTGATGCAGAGAGAGACAGAGAGAGAGACAGAGAGAGAGACAGAGAGAGAGACAGAGAGAGAGAGACAGAGGAGAAAGAAAGAGGTGAGCTGTCTTGTAGAACCCGAGTTTCTTTCCTGTGGTTTAAGGTTGGAGACAAGAATGTACAACGACCCAGACTTACCCAGACATACACACACAAACACACACGCACACACACACACACACACACACACACACATGTGCACTCCAAATAGGAGTGCAGACAACAATCATGGTTCTATCTTTGCTTTCAGGAAATGCCATTTGAGAAAAACACCACAAAAAAAAATGACAGGGAGAGTGAGAGAGTAGATACATGAAGCATGAGCCCCTCTGTGGCGGTGCCTCGAGCCACACTGGCAGAGGTTCGCGGACACTTAACACTTGCTGAATTGGTTGCAGATCTACCTTAGAAGCAGTGAAGTCACCTCTCAATGACTGTGTGTGTGTGTGTGGGGGGGGGGGTGTGTATTCCTCTGAAGCACAAGCTGACATAAATAAACGAGACTCATTCCTCAGAGCACAGACAAATGGCAGATGCAGCCAACCACTGACCTAGAGTGAGGGCTGGGTTTTAAGATCATAATGGTTCTGATTAGGTAAGATGTTGAGAAAACTGATCCTGGGCCTGCTAAATTCTCATTTTTAAAAAGGTCTCACAAATAGGACTGTACAGTGCTCCACAGAAGTGGAGAACCATCACATGCGTTTCTGTGCATGTTTCTGCAAGTTATGAGTGTCCAAAGTACTTCAGTCATTACTAGAAGATCAACTAAATACAGCTCGTAGCTGATGGTGTCGAAACAAATTCAGCCGAAGGACTTCTATTATGTATTGTCCAAATATTCAACCCTAACCCTAACCCAAGTTTATCCTACCATTATCTTGAAAGGAAAACAACTGCCTTCAAAAGTGCTTCCTACTTAGGACCCATTAGTTCAAACATGCTCTTCACTACCTTTCAGCAAAATATCTCTTGCTGCCTCAGTACCTTTACTGACTCGACTTAAATACCAACACACCACTATCCAACCACATTTTTGAAGTTTCTAGTTTGAGATGGTGGATTTTGTACAATTATAGGAGTACGGCTAAGGAAGAATCTAGCACCTTAGTATGTGCACTTAAACCATCTACCGTACTTACATCCTTCTAGAAGGACACTGCCGTGGTACAAGGCAGGAGAATGCATGCTGGGACAGATGTGATTCAAACGTATGATTGTCTCTCCACTAGTCATGCTGTCAGACCCTCCGTTTTAAACTGAATCGCTGAAACATACTGTTTCGGTGAGTCGGTCTCACGTGGAGGAGGAACGGTCAAAACGAATCATGGGGTGACAGTGGGTTGCAGGTTGAGCTAGGGTTAGTGTGAGTTAGGGTTCGATTTAATCTGAGCTAGGGTTAAGTTTGATCTGAGCTAGGGTTAGTGTTAATTTGAGTTAGGTTTAGGTTTAATCTGAGTTAGGGTTAGGTTTGACCTGATTTAGGGTTAAGTTTAATATGAGTTAGGGTTAGGTTTGATCTGAGTTAAGGTTAGGTTTAATCTGAGTTAGGGTTAGGTTTAATCTGAGTTAGGGTTAGGTTTGACCTGATTTAGGTTTAGGTTTAATCTGAGTTAGGGTTAGGCTTGGTCTGAGCTCCTGTCTGCTCTGTTGTCAGCAGCCTTTGTCCATTCAGGATGGCATCGAGTGTCTTTGCTTCCTTTGAACCCAGTGTGCGCTGTGCCCTGTATTGCCCCTCCCACTCCCCCGGGCTTTTTGATCCAAGCCACTGGCATTAAGACCCGTCAGGCTGCTTTGTTCCAGGTGGGGCAAAGCGCTGCTTCCAAAGCAGCTCTTTGTTCGGCCTGGTTGGCCGAGGGTGTCGAGAGCCAGGAGAGGCGACTGCTTCCCCGCAGGAGCAACAGGGTCGTGAAAAGGTGCCAATGCCCGGCGTGACTCCCCCGGGGCCCAGCGACCGCGCCCTTCCGCCGCTGGGATCATCCCCGTCACGACCACAGCCATTTACTGGGATTCAGACAGACGTCTCGTATGACAGGGAAAAACACAGCGAATGGAGGCTACGGTCATGACAGTCTGCAGTGTGTCGGAGCTCAGGAGGATGCAAGGGACCGTAAATGAATGTGCAGACCGAGACTCCGCGTTTTCTCATCTTCACATGACATTTTAGCAATTTACTTTATTTCTAATCAATCGTCATTAACTGTCTTCACTGTCTGTGGCTCAGTTTTTCACTATTTTTCTTCCTACCTGTGTTTACTGCAAAGGTCTCAAGATAACCGATGCAGCAAGAATCTATGATTCAGCCAGATGAAATGCAGAGAACATCTGAAGAGCCACAGGTGAACAGTGGGAAACGGTTGAGGAACAATCTCTATGGTCGTTGTTATATTTGAGAGAAGACAGCTGAACAAATGTCTTGTTTTAGTGGACTCTTGTTTTAGCTGTTCCTGTGCTCAACCAGATGAATGGAGAGGAGAGTGTAAAGGGGATTAGATCTTCCCCCAGATTACCAAATCCATACCTTTGTCTACATGCCTGGTACAAAACAGTCCACAAAAGATAGACATTCAGTATAAAAACCACCCACAATGAGCTTTTCCTCCTGAAACATTCACAGAACTTCTGTGGAACATTATTCTGAGCTCGGTGGTAGGACGGCCATGTGAGCTTCTCGCCACACACGTTAACCTCAGCAAGAAAAAACATTTTGCATGTATGCCTGGGCCAACACACTGCAGACCCCTGCAGGCCTGGGCTGCCAAACCAGGCTGTGGCCAGAGCTACCATCCTGAGCCCCTCAATGAGCCTTTCACAAGAGCACACACTTGCCTGAGAGAGAGAGAGAGAGAGAGAGAGAGAGAGAGAGAGAGAGAGAGAGCGCGCCACAGCCAGACCAAGCTATTCATTCTAAGAAGCAAAGACTCTTAATTTGTCTGGTATTAACATTGCTTGGATGGTTGATGATATTACTAGAGAGAGCAAGAGAATATAAATATCTCCTTACCTTGCTTTCACATTTCTTATGAGTGGCCGTTTTGCATACTGGAGATAAGAGAGAGAACAAGGTAAACAAGAGAACAAGATAAACTGATTTAGCAAGTTAAAATAGCAGTATTATGACATTTCTTCAAAACAGTGTTTCCTTGAGTCAGGCTTTCTAACAGCAGCCAGAACTATATCAGCTTACTTGTGAGATAAATATGTCTGGTAAAGCAACGGAGTCATCCAGGTGGGCGGAGTCAGGGGAGGGGCTTACCTCGGCAGAAGGAGCCCAGGCTGTCTATGCTCTGCTTACACACCACACATTGGCGCTTCTTCTTGAAGGTCTTCTCCTTGAAGATGTGGGGCTCGCCCTTCGCCTATAGAACAGAAAGAGGTTACGCTACCCCTGGAAAGTAGCCAGAGCTCCTTCAGTTCAGTTCAGCGTTTGCTTTATCTCCATGCTATGTCCCTCTCATGGGAGTCACCAGGTCTCGTACAGGTCTCATCTGTGTCTCCTTTTCCGTCAGAGACTCCTGAACATGGCTCTTAAAGATCTTTCCCCTGCTTTGTGACTCATCTGTCAGTCAAGCATAACAGCTAGTCTCACTGCAGTACACCTCGCCTGCAGACATGCTAATGGAAGCCGGAGGGCTCATGTAGGTGATCCACCCCAGTGATCTCTGCAGACTGCCTAACACACACACACACACACACACACACACACACACACACACACACACTCCTTTGGTTTAAGCTCTGAGCTGATCACGGCCCAAAGCTGATCACGGTTCAAAACGCATGCGCACCACGCCAGGTGTGTGTGAGCACGTGACCGTGTGTGTCTTTCCGTCGTCATACAGCGGTCGGTTGAGGCCAAGGGAGGCCAGGCGCACTCTCTTCACTCTGCAGCGGCTGGCACTGTTTGGACAGCTGGCTAGGCGTGTAGTGTCCATCAGTGCCACTCAACTGTGTGCTGAGGATTCTCCGATGTTCAACCTCCCTGTCTGTCTGCCTCTCCTCACCCTTTAACGATACCCACCCATCGGTCTCAACTCAAACCTTTACTCAGGTACCAAAAATGGCATAGTTTCTGTTTTTCAAATGTAAGGCATTTTCCTGTCTCTTATTTCCATCACTGCAAGAACATTAGTTAATACACATATTCACATTTGTTTTGTCATATGCAGGGCCTGTGAAGTTATATATGATTACAGGTAACTACCCATAAATCAGAGTTTTATCAATTTTCTAACACCTGTTATTTCTTTATTTACACATTAATTTACATCCAAAGGTGCAAAAATATGCCCCCCCCACCCAATTCCACCCAATCGCTGTCTTGCTCTGAAGACACAGAAGCATTGAAAAGCCACAGCACGCAGCAGTAATGTGCTTAAGAGACACAATGGAGACAAGGGGAACCAATCACAGCGAGCGGCTCGCGCCTTAAACCCCTAGTGTAGGCTGGCAAGTGAAAACAAAACCAACATCCAGGCACGGACGCACATTTCAAACGGGAAGCTCATTTCCGCTTTGCCCTCTCTGCAGGCCAGATACTGAAGCGAGAAGATACGTCCAGGACTGTGGCCCCTTTTAAAAGCAGAGCGGATGCTTGGTAACGAAGGGTTAAGGACACCGCGTTCGTGCCCGATTAGCGGCGGTTGCCATGGTGAATCCCAACACCCTCTCTCAGCTTCCTGCCAACACCCTCAGTGGTGCGGAAGACAGTGAGGATTCAGTGAGGATGATCGCGCGTTTGGTGACATCCTGGTTCTGAACAGAAGGGACGGTTATAAATCCTGTGGCATCTCTGGTACTGACAATAGATAAAAAGAAATTGAAATCTGTTTAAAAATAGGATTTTGCCGTTACCGAATATCCCACAACAATCAGGTGTCAGGCTGTAGCTCCGCCCTCCTTCCTTCTTCCCACCTATCATGAAAGTCCAGATTGGCATGTTATGTCTTATCAACTGAGATTAAGACTATATTTACAATTTAAGCAATGGGTGCACATACAGAAAAGGGAACCGGGCGGTGATTTCTAGGGGCAGGACAGGGCTGGGACTAGTCAGAACAGCTTTGGCCATATTCCTCTGCCATTTCTACACCAGCCATCTTAAATCCTCACATGTATTGCCATTTTGCTTTTCCCTTTCTTTGGAACCGGTAACACATTTTTGTTCACGGTGCTCAGAGGCTCTACTCTCACTAAAGATCTCCCAAATTATTACTGTCCGAACCAAACGAATGAACTTATACACATCAAAGATAAAGCCATGTTGATTTCAACTCCATGACAGATGATTCACCTCCACTTCTGGCCGTGCTTTCTAGATGTACAACCACCACGATTTAGCGAACCTTGTATTATGCTGATTTAAATCTCATAAGCTCGTCTTGCTGGTACTGAAGTGCGGTTAGTGTGTGTATAAAAAAAGGGGGGAACAAAACCCCAACAGCTCCTACCTTTTCAATCCAGTAACCCACGAGGGTCAACGCCCCAACCGCAAAAAATGGCATCCACCCCAACACTTGAAAATGAAACACTAGCTACATGTATGAGCCGAAAACCACCCCTCCCATCACTCGTGGACCCTGCCGTTGCCCCTGGCAACTCTGTGACATGAGTGAGGAGTACTTGAGTTTGTGGGGGGGGGTCAGGCAGGGAACAGTGCACCAGGCCAGGCCCTCTGCCTATGTGCAGTCCATAGACAAGGAGAGCCTGTTCATTTCACTTCAACCAGCCAAAGCTGCAAGCCAGCGGCTCCACAGGCGGAAAAAAGATGGCTTTTGAGAGCGAGAACCCTCCCCTTCGCCACACTGCTCCAGACCCAAATCAAAGAACAGAGGAGGAATTGAAGGGAGGAGCGGACAACCTTGACATACCCACACCCGTCCCACCCTCCCTCGCAGGCAAAAAAAAAAACAAAAAAAAAAAACACCAAAAAGCAGGAATGGGCGATATACAGATATACACGAACGCGGGGTTGAAGTTAAAGTCAAATGCTTGAAGCACACGCATGAATCTCCCGAAAGGACTCCAGCCTCAGCTCCGCCCTGACCTCCATCTGCCCTGTTCACTGCCCCGCCGGGTTACCACCGGCATCCTGGTAACTGTTAGGCTGGTCGGTGTGGGGTGGCTAAACAAACCGCTTAAGGGTGCAGTAGAAACGCTGCGTAGGAAAGACAAAGACACGTGTTCTTCAACCCTCCAAAAGCCCTGGGATAGGAGCCCCATATCAGGCACCACTGCCCGGTGACGGTCCATTTCAAGATTAGCTTGCAACTTGGGGACTGATCCACCAGAGGTGTGATCCAACGCCTCTAGAATGCTTGTGGGTTTGAGCACCGTGCAATCAACCCTATAAGCCCTACAGTTTTCCCACTGGCAGCCTTTACTACAGTGAGCAGGGCGAGTTGCGCTTTGGCGGAAGTTCTTGCATGCTTGTGGTCTTCTTCCATACGTCGCCCCTTTCATTAGTATGGCTCACTCTGCAGGGGACATCCAAGTGTACCCCCACCCCACACACACACACACACACACACACACACACACACACACACACACACTCCCGCCCCTCTGAACGTGTGTGTGGGGACGGCGAGAAGAAGAGACCCGTTCTGTAAGTGTGTGCATGAAATTGGCCTGTGAGTGCATGCAGGGTGGGGGACATGCAGTCAGGGGAACAGAGGCAGCCTGTTCCTGAGATGAGGTCAGCGCTGCGCCATTACAGACTTCCTGCCCTCTGCTCTCTGCGGCTTTCCTGACGTATGGCATCCTCGCACGTTTCCCTGCCTCTGGTTCGACTGGGGTGGGGTGGGGTGAGGGGCGGGTGGGGGTAACACGTGGGTGTGCTTTGCTGCGTTTCTTAGGACACATCACACCTTTTCAGTCTTCCTTACAGAAAATGGCCATGGACACTGCAGTTTGTTTTAAAATGGGACTCTGCTGCAAGTCCTTTTCCAGCAAAACCCTAATGCCATTCACTCCTCAGGACACCGCAGAGCACAGACTGAGGTTCTAGGATCCTTTTCTGGATGTCGAGGAATCTCTGTGCTGCTTCGTCCAGTCGTTCGTCCAGCCAGCCTCTAACTCTCAAACCCTCCTGCTCTTCTGCTCGCAATGTTTTGATTATCTGATGCAAAAATACCTTTTCTGATGTTTAAGGAGCTGCACGATTTTGACCAAAAACAAACCTCAACATTCAGCAAACAGCAGCACCAACATTCCCACCGTGAAACTGCCGAGGACTCGACAGAAAACATGAACATTCAGATGTTTAGGTGGTGTAAGTGTTTTTTGCAGTGTTCTGAAACACTCCAGCCCTGTAGATCCACCAGTTTAGCCATGCAAAAGTAGCATTAATAACAATATCCTCTACTCTGGCTGGGCTGCACTGGACCCAGTGCCTCAGGTCTATCAGCTGGGTCTCTCAGGTCTATCAGCTGGGTCTCTCAGGTCTATCAGCTGGGTCTCTCAGGTCTCTCAGCTGGGTCTCTCAGGTCTCTCAGCTGGGACTCTCAGGTCTCTCAGCTGGGTCTGTCAGGTCTATCAGCTGGTCTCTACACTGGAACCGTGGAGCTCGCGAACACATCTCATACAGGCCAAGTTGCACATCTGGAGCGCGGCGGCAGACTGTTAGCAAGGAAGAACTCCGAACGAAACAATGTTATCAACTTACCAAATATAACACTTTGACTTTCCTCAAAACACTCAAACAGACCGGGGAGCTTGAGACTATGGGACACACACTGGAGGAAGCGTAGACCACACAAAGTACTGAAAACACACACACAAACAGCTAAGCTATTGTTCATAACATCCTATTGTCCTTCTGGTACACCCAGGTTCTTGCCTATGTGTTTTTGTGGTTATCCACCAGCTTTGAGTTACATGTATTCACTTATAAACAAATAAGTAATGCACATGAATTACAAAAATAACAACCCTATGGTTCCCCTACGGCACAATATGTACTTTTTGAAGCTTGGTGAAGTCAAACTTTGAATTTTGAACAAGTATCTATCATGGAATGGAGTTATTTATTGTGTAATCACTGCACTGCTTTTTATGATAGTAATTTTCACTTGCCGGTTTATATTCTAACACTGTACCTAGTCATCAGTCGTTACCATCATTGTACTGTGAAGCAGTGCAGCTCTTTCTGTGTGTGCGTTTCTCTTGGGTAAACAGCTGTTTTCTCTAGCCAGTGCAATTCATAGCGTTTTCACTTGAAGGGATGTGCGTGTGCGTGTGTACGCACGGACACAGCTGGATATGAGCTGAGACAGTTCAGGCAAACCCATCACAGAGCGTCGTGAGCGCCGTGGAGTCCAAAACACACAGTCACAGGTCACGCCGATTGAGCGTGAGCGCGAGACAGCAAGGGAGCGTCCATCACACATCAAATCCGTAGTTCGCCTTGAGTATATTTATATATATTTGGAGTATATTGTCACTCCAGAACACAACTCGCCAATATTGTGAGCGTTCAACATGCAGCCCCACGGCCGTTACCAGTCCAATCTGAGCGACGACTCTTATCTGCTGTTTACCTTGTCATTAGCTGGCTCCCAGCACGCTCGCAAGGAGATGCAAATATGTCGTTCTGTGCCAACTCGTGGTCTCATCATGTGCTCAACAGCCTGGCTACATAACGTAAGATTCGTAATCCTTGTTGAGATCGCCTACCACATTCAACGAGTTTCCGTTCGACGCGCTTGGGTTAAATACGGTCTACGGGGTTTTTTGAGTCCGCTCATCATTACGAGTGTCCGCTGCGGGAGGGACCAGCATGTCCCAACAAAACGTCCAGCGTGCTTCGGAGTCATTTTGAGAACGGAACGAAGCATTTCAGGAACTCACCACGAGACCAAGCGCTGGCTCAGTGACAAATTCCAGGAGGGTCCGCTTCTTTCGACCCCCCCTTCTCTCTTTACGCGTAGACCTACACTTAACTAAACCGACGGAGTTTGGACGCATCACCGGCTTGTTATTTCAGTTGATCCAATCATTCGATCTATTCTTCTCCTTGTGGTACGTGAGCTATTGGAGTAGAGTGAGACTCGACAGTTATTTTCAGTCGCCTTCTATCTGTCTATGTTATTGACCTGGGGCAGCCCACAAAGGCCTTCACTTAAACCTGGAACTTTCACTTAAATCTGGAAGATGCAGTAGATTAGATTAGATTCAACTTTATTGTCATTACACATGTACGAGTACGAGGCAGCGAAATGTAGTTTAGCATCTAACCTTGTGCTTTCAGCTTCTAAGGCTGAACGTCGACAGAACTCTACTCTAGGAGATGTGTATACAAACCTTTATACCAGTTTAGTTTGTTGATATTTTTTTCTGTCACCAAAACTACAGAAAAACATTTTCTGGTCACATTTTGGATGAAGCAAGACAGAGTTACTGAATGATGGCAATTTCACAGCCTGTTCTCATTGGATCACACTAGAGTCTTAAAATCCTTAACTACACACATCCAGCAAGTCGTACCTTTTATGCTTTGCGACATTAGAACGCCTTCACTGAGGCGTTTAATAATTGTGACGCAGTAACTATTAGTAACCAATTCGTCTCGTTACAGTGAGGAGGGGGAAGGATTTGCCAGAAGTCATATGATTACTTTTTCTGCCACATGCCTAAGGTCCAAACTATGGCAAAAGTTAGAAATGCTAAATTGTGTATTCTGTGTTGCCTCGGCACACAATTTACGATAAACACTTTACATGACAACGGGATGTTTCGAATTATAGACCGTCAGATTTAATTACTAAAGTAACAAAACTTTCAGCTTGTTTCAATGGGGTTTTATTTATTGTTACGTAAGAGGGGAACTCATCAACCAAACATCATGCCGAATCTACCGATGAAAAACCCCTAGGTTATGTTACGCCATCTCTGACGTGCTCATACTGTTTTGCTATTAACCGTGCCAGAGAACATGGAAAACGTGGACATTAGAGACGCAACTGCGCCAGCGCGAACAGACTGTACAAGTTGGTGGCAATGCCCTCTCACGTTAAATAGACCTAACCCAAATCAATAAAACAGTTAGTGGTACGTTACTTCTTGTACATAAATGTACCGCAAGATACTAAAAGTTTTACCAGACTCTACGTATAAGTGCGCATGTTGCGTTTTAAAGGAGACGCTAGGCATCGCGCGCAAACGGTGTGGCGCGTAACGACAAATACGCGACAGTGTCAATAGGATGCTGTAAGACACCCAAGTACTGCAGCTTACTTCATATAGTGTAGCAAACTGACACTAGATATGGTAATGCATACTTAAAAATATTACGACAGAAAAATAGACGCAAACAAAATATTACTAGGATATTAAATGTCCAGAACTTTGGAACGCGAACTCAATAAACCAGAAAGTTTTATGCTGGTTTTTTTTTTAAGTCGAGCCTTACCTTACTCATGTTTCTCCACAAAACTCCACCCAACATAGGTATATCGATTTCACGTTTTAAGACATTTCATACATTCCCTATTAGAATTCGAACAGGCTTCCGACTGCTGATATTATGTTTTCTTTACTTTCCCACAACTCTGTGGTCATGGGAGGAGTCACGAAGGAAAAAGACGTTTGTGGAATGTATTACTGGAAGTAGAGTTTTTGATTGGATACCTCATGGAGAAGGGGTCTAGAATGTATTCTTGATTGGCTGGAATGAAAAATGGGATGTCCGTTTCGTTGGCTATTAATGAAAATTTTTAGTTCCAGCGGCAGTGTGGAAAAGATAATAATCATACTGATTAAAAAACGTACGCACACATCCCAAAAAAGCAAACCCAAAACAGTGACATGGTTTGACCAAATTACATAATACCATACATATCGTATGTCTATTGAAAATGAAACTATGTAAAAACAAGGTAAACATGTACTTTTGATATACATAAATATACATACTGAAACTTTGGTGATTAATGCTGTGTGAATTTATGGCTCAGAGAATCAATTACATACAATGTAATATTTACTAAGCCGTTTCCCGCACATAGCATGCTAACAATACGATTGCGACATCAAGTGGTGGAAGATGTCATTGCGCCGTTTTTCACTATTGCATAGGAGCGTGCAAGTAATATACAGTATATTATGTCCGAGTGTAGAATGAGATGTCCGAGAAGTGTGAAATGTGTGTATAAGTGTGTAAAATAGTATTATGGCATGTGGGATCAGTTAGATGTTGACCACTCATAGAATCTGAAACTAACTAACTAGTATCATTAGTATTCATGATGATAACTTATACCTGCTTGGTGTTTAAATAGAAAGATCTGATCATAGACCTCATAGGCCTTTATTTTGCCATTAGGTAAGGACTAATTAAAGAAATAGTGTCAGTATGAATGTATGAATGTATTTACAATTCCTCGCTCAATTTAGCACCTTATTGGAGTTGGGAGAGAGAGATGTTTCTTGGAGATAGCAGAGAGGGAATGGGAAAATGCTATACAGGCCAAAAGAATAAAGTGGGTGGGAGGGCTGAGAGAGAGAGAGAGAGAAAGAGAGAGAGAATGAAGTTGAAAGAAACAGGAGAAAGGGGTAAAATCAGCTTCATGAAAAAAGTGTGTGTGTGTGTGAGAGAGAGAGAGAGGCAGAGATGAAGTGAGAGAGAGAGAGAGATGAAGTCTGAGAGAGAGAGAGAGAGAGAGGCAGAGATGAAGTGAGAGAGAGAGATGAAGTCTGAGAGAGAGAGAGAGAGAGAGAGAGAGAGAGAGGCAGAGATGAAGTGAGGGGGGGAGAGAGAGAGAGTGAGCGAGAGAGAGAGAGAGAGAGAGAGGGGCTAGAAGAGAGCAGAGTGAATAGGAGTTCAGCCCCTTTGTCCCAGGAATGAAACACGTCCCCATCACACTCCGCAAGCTACACAGCCACGTGGATATGAATTTACACCATTCACAGAACCCCAGGGAGGGTGCAGGAGGGGCGAGAGCAAGAAAAAAGAGGCCTTTGTGTGCTGGAGGGGCCTGGCGAGAACCCGTGTTTCTCCCCCTGCCTTTCCCTGCAGACTTCTTGCTTCTTTCCAGCTCTCCTGCATTTCAGGAAAGTGTAAACGCTAGAAGGGGAAAGGGGGGGGGGGGTGGGGGGGGCAGGAGAGAACAGAC
>JAOYMR010000022.1:7663975-7682147 GCA_025802075.1 Tenebrosternarchus preto
GACTGCTTCACAGCTACAGGGGGGGGGGGGGAGGATTACAGCCAGCCAGGCAACTGCTACACTCATTTCGAAGGGCAGACTGGCTATTTTAATGCTGGTTTCTGTAGTAGCAATGGGAATCTATTATGAAAGAGAGGCTCTTTTAGCTTCCTGGAGCGGAGAGTGTTTTACCTGAGAACATTCTAGCTGTAATTGAGAAGAAATGCTTTAATTTGTGTTCCTCAAGCTTTCAGGATGGATGCAAAAGAACAGGTCGTTTTTTTTTTATTTTTTTAAAAAGCTTGAAAAGGCTTTGAAAGGGCAGGGAACTGGATGCTCTGCGTCATCCACAAATGAGTCCTACGAAGCCGAACAGCGGAGGATCTTACCTTTACCTCTCTGGGGAACTCTCTCATCAGCTGAACTTGTAGAGCTGAAATCAGACAGGTCAAAAGGACCAGAGTCAGAGATGTTCTGAAGCAGCTTCAGACGTACACAGGGCCCCCAAATCACCTGATCGAAATATTCTCACAGAAACCAAGTAAAGGGCAAAATGGAAGTACCACCAATTAATGTACTTTTAGTATACAACATATTCTCTTATTGAACATATTTTGGGGATTTTGAAAAATTGAGTGTTCATTCCTGAAAAATGACCTGTTTGAAAATTCTTGTAGCTTGTTGGAAAGTCACACAAAGGTCTCAAAACCAAAATGGTTATTTCTGCTGAGCACTTCAGCATGACTTACAGACGGCAGGCACAACTGAAGCAGAAGTACAGTGTCTTTTGCAGGGTTCAAGCGTTTATTATCTGAAATAAGGCCAGCTCACAAACTTTCTCCTTCCCTGAAAAGTGCTTCAGGTTGGCACAGTTAAAGCACAACCATGACTGAGTGCCCTTTGTCCTTGTTCTACCAGACTCTGAGCAGTGTGTTGGGAGTTCTTAGGGAGGGGGGCGTGGCGGGAAAGCACACTGACCTTTTGGTTGGTGCGCTGCCACTGGTGCTGGAGGAGAGGGCGGGCTTGGCCTCGCTCTCGCTGGAGCCCCCGCTCATGGCGCTCCGCTTCGCCCAGGCATTCTCCTTGGGAGGCGGGGCCGGAACCACCTTCAGCGGAAGCCCCTCCTGCTTGGCAGGGGGGGCGTGGCTTCCCGGAGAGGGCGGCTCCTCGTCGCGGCCGAAGACCTCGTTGTCCAGGGAGCGCTCGCTCTCCCGGCGCCTGGAACCTGCCGGAGAAGTCAAGCGAGGCATCAGAGCGGACGACCGTGCCTAGTCTAGTCCAAATAAACAGCGGCGATCAGTCTGTTCAAGCTTACCTCTGCTCGTAGTATTTCCTGGTTGTGAGGACTCGCTTCCTGTGCGGGAGCGCTCTGCGGCCTGGTCTTCGCTCCGCCAGCTGGGGTGCCTTAATGAGTGGCCAAGGAGAGAGAAAAACTGAGTTCTTCCAGTTCTCAAACTGACAAGCAGGCAGACTTGGCTAGGTTTACTAGTAACTCCTCAAGAATAGCAGATTTGTCTCAGGATAAACATAAAAGTGTTGGGACAACCCATCGACTACGTGAATGACATGATTTGCATAACGGGAGACGGCTTGTCGCGATGATGGTGAGACGGCTAAGCCTGGTGAAAGCATCGTTTAGCCCAGCAGCAGCTAAAGTACCAACAATGTAAATGTTCCATCATGGTACATCTCTGATGTGCTGTTAGCCCAGAGTGCTGTCAAAAAGGCAACAACTGGGAAGCAGGGCTTTTCTGTGATCAAAGTATATCAGAATAATCAACACAGGAACCGTGTTTCAGGTTGTTGTAGTCTACGAAAATAAAAATAAAAAACAAACGTACAAATATTAAAATGGAACGTTTCATCTCTTCTCCCATGCTAAAGTAATTTCTGCACCACTGCCATTATGACAACGTAACGGTTATCTAGCAAACGCTATTTGCTTTATATTTTCCGTCTACTTGATTAGGCATGTAGGAGAGCGAAAAAAGCTTAAACCAACATTACAGACTCTTACAGTATGTAAAACGATTTATTCACTTTCCTTGCGCCACACTGTTGCAAAAACACAATACCAGTAATTATCTTAAATGCATATTACTCCAGTGATGTAATGGATCATGTCATGATCATTTAACGTTTAAAGTGCTCAAGTAAAAACACAATCTCCAGTTCAGGGATAGTGTTCCTATTACAGAGCGATTAAATTAATCCATGTGTCACAGCAGCCCATTTGAAGCTGAGGTCCCGTATTCTTCTGACCAGGCATCTGTCGAATAGGGTCTGCTATAATATCACTGCAGCAATGTGGAAATTAGACTTTAAAATATGCCGCTATTATCATTGATTTGTGCTGTGTGTCTCGTTTTCAGAATGAGGTGAAGCAGACATGGCTGGGTTCAGGTTTTTCCCCCCCCACAAAACACCCCAGACAGCTGCTGAGCTTCCAGAGGAGCCCAGACGGCATGATGCCTTGATCATCTCACGGAACCCTTGAACCTGAACAACGGCGAGGGGTATTTCACACGCATTTGCAGCACGTTTTGGTCAGCGGTCAAGCGTGTCCTGGAAAGAGATCGCCAGATAAGGAAGAGTCCTGAGGCTGCAAGATGTCAGGAGGAGTGAGCAGGTGAGGAGCATCAGGGCCTCAGCTGAGGAAAAATATCCAAAAAAATATCTGAAAAATGGAACGGTTCCTACTATATGGCAAGGTGCTTCTTGGAGCAGCAGTGGCTGGTGACTGTAAACTTGTTTGGACAATCACACAGAGAGGAAGGAAGTACCTGGATCTGAAAAGAGATCACTTGACACTACTGAAGGAACTGGAGCAAGTTCTCAAAGCTCTTTTAGCCATCCACCGTCAACCTGGAAGAACACGGTTGTCACCACCTTTGCTCCACGCCCGCTGGTACAGGACCTCCACACGTCAAAAAGCGTTGCTTGAGCTGCCAAACGGCTGTAGTGTGGGAGGCAGCTTCAAGACCACATTCAGAGTAGATGGTCAAAACGGGTGAGTCACTGCTGCTTCCCTTGACCAAAGGTTCTGCAAGCTACGGTTCCCGTCATGAGATGCTTTCATAAAAGTCCAAGGCAATAGAATTGAGATGAGACAGCTTCAACCAGCAAAGTGTGGAAGAGAAGGACTCTAATACCCAGCTTCAAACTTTAGTGAAGAAGAGGGAAATGTGCTGGACACAGACTTCGAGGAACAAGGCAACAATGGCGCCAGAAGAAGCGGGTATATCGATGATGAAATGGTGAGGAACGAGGTACTCGTGCGTTTTAGTGTGCAACGCTGAAAGGGTACAAGAGTCCAATCCAATGGTGGGAATGCAGAATGCTCACTGCCCTGGATACTCGTGCCAAATTCTGTCTGACCGTCTTCTGTCCGTCTTTGCAACTTCACCCGCCATCTGAACTCCTCTTTTCAGCTGCTGGGAGCATATTGTGACAAAAAAAGACATGCCAGACATGTTCATTCCTCTAAGGCAATGCCTAATTACATTCTTGTAGTCTTCCCAACTCAGGACACATGGGAGACCCATGGCCTAAAGAAGGGAAGGAGGGAGAGAGAAAGCAGAGGTCATCTCTGTGCTCGGGTACGTGTTGGTGTAGGTGAGATGGGACTGCACCAGTTTCAGTTATTCCTGTTTTATACATACATACATACTCACTCACCGGCCACTTTATTAGCTACACCTATCCAACTACTCATTAACGCAAATGTCGAATCAGCCAATCACATGGCAGCAACTCGATGCATTTAGGCATGTAGACATGGCCAAGATGATCTGCTGCAGTTCAAACCGAGCATCAGAATGGGGAAGAAAGGTGATTTAAGTGACTTTGAACATGGCATGGTTGTTGGTGCCAGACGGGCTGGTCTGACTTTCAGAAACTGCTGATCTACTGGGATTTTCACTCACAACCATCTCTAGGGTTTACAGAGAATGGTCCGAAAAAGAGAAAATATCCAGTGAGTGGCAGTTCTGTGGATGCAAATGCCTTGTTGATGCCAGAGGTCAGAGGAGAATGGCCAGACTGGTTCGAGCTGATAGAAAGGCAACAGTAACTCAAATAACCAGTCGTTACAACCAAGGCATGAAGAAGAGCATCTTTGAACACACAACACGTCGAACCATGAGGTGGATGGGCTACAGCAACAGACCACCCTGGTTCTAGCAAGGTGTACCTAATACAGTGGCCAGTGAGTGTACACACACACACACACACACACACACACACCGTTTTAGTATTGTTTAGTATTATGAATCATAATTATGACTTGAATGTTTTGTTTCGTTCATTTTATTGTAGATTGTGCTATACACCTTTTACTTGAACTGAATAAGCTCTTGCTTTAAATTTATTTTGGAGAATTGGAATGTTGGATGGCTGGGCTATTTCTGGTGCAGAATAATAATAACATAACAATAATGCTCAGAATTGTTGTACTTTGTTTCTTGAAGATGACAAAACATGAACAGATGAATGAAATATAAATGAAATTACAATGAAATCAATGAAAAGGTTTGATGTATATTTACCCAAAATTGTTATATTAATGAAACAATGAGAAAACAAAACAACAATCCTTATGTTAACTGGCAAACCAGCCATGAGATTAGAGTAAGAGTCTAAAAAGAATCAAATACTTGACACTAAAGAAATAGTTTGGTGGAGCCCTATTGTGTAACTACTACACTTCAGCTGGTAGTAATGACACACTAAAGTCAACCACAGTCATGGACAGGACCCTAGTCATTAACTATAGTATACTTCTTAATTCAGCCTTCAGCAATATAAACGGTATCTTATTTTAAAATGTAGAACATTCTTTTAAACGCCAGTCTCTGTAAAAGGTCCACTTTCTTCTGTGTGGCCCGTGTTCCACTACGTCCTCCGTGTGTATAAACCCCTTTTGAAACCACATGGCCTTTATCACTGTACTCAAGGGTGTGCTTTGTTAAACCCACAGTTTCAGTCTCACACACCTGCCTTTCAGCAGTTTTTCCATTTGGTGTAAAGCAAGTAAATAAACAATAATCAGAGAACTGCAGTCCACTTAACTGTATCCACAATCCACAAAGTCATCCCTGGTTTAAAAAAAGAAAACAAACAAACAAAAAAAAAATCGAATATAGTTCCTTTAGCACAACCTACAGACTTGTTGCTAACCTGTAGCCTCATGCTAGAATTACAAAACAGCACCTGCTACTAATTTAGTTTTTCTTTTCAAGTCACATTCATGTCTATGACTTTTACATAGTGCCATCAACTGGAAAGTCAACCACATTAAGGCCCAAGTCCCACTACTGGTCACTGGACCATCTAGAACTTGTTTGAAGGAAAATCTAATCCACAGAGCAAAGAAACGTGAGCTGTGTGTGTGTATGTGTGTGTGTGTGGACTACCTTTCTCGTGGCTTGCGTTCAGGCCCTCTGCCCTTGTCCTCCTCCAGCTGTCTCTGCAGCCTCTCCTGCTCCCTTTTCAGTCTCTCCTCCACCTCTCTCTCCTTAGCGGCTGTGTCCACGGGCTTGGCCCCGCCGAAGATGGAGGCGGAGCGGCTGGAAGGGGTTGTGGGGGACACGCTCGTGTCCTCCTCTTTGGGCACACTGCGAGGTTTCAGTTTCAGCTTGGGCCTCTGAGGGGGACCTGAGCATACATACGCGCACACACACACACACACACACACACACACACACACACTCTTCTAAGCCTCCCACATCCCAGAAATCCCTAGGGGAGTGTATAAAAGTGAACGTCTGAAGGGGCAGGCAAGGTTCAAACGCTGCTCACCTCGCTCCTCGCGCCTCTCGTCCCGCCTCTCGTATCGGTCTTCACGGTCCCCGTAGCGTTCTCCGTAACGGTCGCCGTAGCGATCCCCACTGCCCCGGTAGTCGTCCCGCCGGTCGTCGTAGTCGCGGCGGAAGCCGCTGCCGAACTGCCAGGGTCCCGCGCTGCGCGAGTTGTATCCTGCTACAGAAACTCAGCGGTTCAAACCACACCACAAACACGAGAGCACAGGCGGAGTCTGCGTTCTACGAGCTAGCGTGTAAATTTAGCGCAGAGTAGCATAACACTAGCGTAGCTGCTCCACCTCTGTCATATTCTCTGCGGTCCCGGTATCTGTCTCTGCCACCGTCGTAGCGCTCGTTCTCCCGCCGCGGACCGTCGCGGTACCGGTCCGACTCATAGCGATCCCGGGACCCTACGTCACGCGAGGACAAAACACACCAAATTCAGATTTTCAACGAAAGGTTTAAAAAAGTTTTAAAAGTTTAAATTCGTCTTTCTGTGCCCGGCAGGCTGACGGCCTGAACTTCTCTTCATAAAGATTCATAGCAGGTTGCAGAGAAACCTGGTCAATCTGAGGCTAAGATTAATATTAAGAACAAGATTAAGATTTTTCAGAAAAGTTCGGGCCCATCGATACCCTGCGACCGCCGGCCGTGGCCGCGAGTTGGAAGATTCTGCTCCTGCTCGCTCACTAAAGCAGGCCTGTACAGCCCAAGCTTGAAAAGACTCCTCACGTTCAGCGTAGGAGTCGTCTCGTTGCGGTCCCTCGTCCGTGTCCGCGCTCGGTCTCGCCCGCCAGTCCGAGTCCGTCTTGTCGGGCCCCATGTCTCCTCCACGGGCGCGGTCCCGACCCGACCCGGACCGGTCGTCCCGCTCTGCAAGAGCCGCGGCCGGGAGGGGGACGGACAGTCGTGATCGGGAAAAAAATATATTGCCATTGTCCTATACAAGCTTTTATTGCAGTAATAAAAGTAAAAGATAAAAAAAAAGAAACATACCTTTCTCGATTGACTGATCTGCGATGTCCACACGGATTCTGCGATTCCCCAAGTTCTGGTTTAATGGATTGTTCAAAAAGTATGGGGGAAAAGGGGAAAAAAAAAAAAAAAAAAAAACGTTATGTAATTTTCCAAGATTCCCATAATGCCAAAGATTTAATATAAAACAGAAGGAACACACCACCTAGTGGCCACAGATAGACAAAAAAAACACACCCAAGTGACATTAACAGCATCTAAACCTTCAGCCCAAGTGCGGTTTAAAAAAAAAAAAAAAACTCAAATTTAGTTACTTCTCTTATCTTCTATTCATTTAGGCCACCTCTGTCTTTGGGCTTAGCATCAGCTCTATTAGAAAGTATCGGCAGTGTTAGTACTGTACTTTACCCCTTTGACAGAGTATGTAGTACAACAAGTTCGTAAACAATACAAACAAACAAACAAACAGAGATGACATGAAAGTCCTCACCTCCTCATTGAGACTGAGGGCACGTAGTAGAGACTCCACGTCGTCAAACTCTGCATAGCCGAAGCCCTTCAGCCGCTCTGGGTTACTGGGCTCCCGCGGGAGACGAACTGCACTGATCTGCGCAAAATAAATAAATAAATAAATAAAATAAAAAAAAACCAATTTGAACAGCAGTGAAGATGAGGAGAACTGCGGGACCTCTGCGTGTCGACAGCTCTCAGTCAGGCAAAACATACATGATCATGCCGTGTCCCGTGTGTAAAGATACACAGCTGCAGCCCTCCATGGTGCGGGGTTTCCAGAGTACATACATGCGCAGCGTTCTGGAGGCCTTCCAGTCCTTGTGGATGTCCAGACACTCTCCTTGGGGAGCCCAGACGTTTCTGGCACTATACCAGCACAACTGTAGCAGGTATTTTGTGTTCCGGACTGCTCAGTTTGGAAGCGCTGGACCCTATGATACACCGAGGCTCAAGCCGTGGAGGATCCCTACGTTATAGCTTTTACCATGAGCCACACTGAGACTTGCGTCATTCAAGAAAGAGACCAAGGGATACTGACAGACCTTAAGAGATGCTATAGACAATTCCTAACCAGACACACAAAACCAAAAGAGATTACAAATAGAGCATGGATGGTGTGACATACAGAGGCCTGCTGGGACACAGTTCCACCATCAGGAACATGACTATGCTGAACCATTCCATGTGGCCAGACCATCATGAACATGTACTTGGCTGTGGCTGGAACACTTGCTCTCTCAGTACAGTTTATCTCATTTTCCTAACATTCGAGGAGTTCCACATACTAAATTCCAGACTGCTGACATGATGCAAATTCATTCCACCTATGGCCTGAAGTGTCCAACGCAGTACCATCTTCAACTCTTCAAAACACACACACACACTCTGGCGGTCAAGTCCAGTAATAAATGGTCCACGTACTCTTACTCTAACACTTCAGGGTACGAAAATGTGGTAAAGTGAAGTGAGGCCCTCTTTTGGAGCTCGCACTGAGCTCAACAGATGTATGTGAATGACACGAAACTTAAAGTCAAACCAGTCTAACCAGTGTAGTGTGCCAGCCCTGGCAGACATTAAAGTTAAACTGCCTGATCGCTTTGCCACTGTGAACAAAAACAAAAGGAATTTACTCTACAATCATCTTCACGAGACACATTAATAGAAAGTAAGTCCACAGAGTTCCATAGAGCTGCCTGTGGTTGCTCTACCTAGTAGAGACGAGTGTTCTCTTAATGGCTGATGCACTAAGAAGTTGCTCATGTTGGTTTCAAAACTGAAAACCACAGCTTTAACTGCCACGGAACCAAAAATAATGTGCTCTTTTAAACCCGGATGATTTCAATGCTGTAATTTCGACAGGGGTCAGTCGATCAGAGCAGATAAACAGCTGCAGAATGTTGGATGTTTCGGTGAATGTTTGACTGGTGTGTGGTTTTGCTTGTGGTTTAGACATTGGCCTGCATAATATGAGAGGGGGAAAAAAACAAACAAACACACACACAAACAAACACACAAACAAACACAAACAAAACCACCTACGCTGAGGCCCCGGAAGAAGTCCTTGATGGAGTCCTCTGTGACATCGTAGGGCAGGTTGCCTAGGAAGGCGGTGTAGGGGGGGCTGCGGGGCAGACGCGAGCGGTCGATGTTGGGCTCGCGGGCCGCGCGGGGCGCCGTGGGTAGGATGGAGCGGTCGATGGGGGGAGCGCGGTACACGTCGTCCTCCGTGTGCCAGGAGGTGGTGACCGCTGGCGAGAGGTAAAAGAGAGAGACTTTGAGAGGGAGGGACGGGCCTATACGTAGTTCGGGGGCGCAAAGTCAGGAGGCGCACAGGCCGACGCCGAAGACGGCCGAACGGTGAACGTTGCAAACGAACACTCCGCCTAACGGAGCGACTGCAAACAGATCGGCAGGATAGAAAAGGCGGATGCCTACCAAAGCTCATACCCAAGCCGTGTGGTGGCTATTTCCTGGTTTCTTACCATCTCCTTCCAAATCATCCGTCTCATCAGCCCAGCTGGTGGGCTTGGGGGCCGGGTAGGTGGCCGGGGCGTTCCCCCCACTGTCCTCTGCTAAGAAGTCAGTCAGAGTAAGAGTCTTCCCCTTCTTCTTGTTTTTCTTAGCTGCGGAGGTAAAGAGCATCAATGACATAACCCAAGTATGCAAAATAACTGACCCACCTCTTTTAGCTCAGCTACCTGCGAATACCAAGGGCCAGGGTTTAAAACGTGGTTCCCTTACAACACTGTTACAGTGACAAATCCCGCACAAAAGCAGTTCAATAGGAACGCAACGGTTCCAGATGTACTGCAGGACTCAAAACAGCATGGCGCCACGGTTTTCCTTAAATCATCGAATCTGTGGTGTTCTCCAGGGCTCACGGAACAAGGAAGCGTGTGCTGCTTTTTCCGCACTCGTGATTTCCATGTCACAGCGACGCCCGGAGGTCTGGCTCGCGACATCGCCACCGTCGGACGCATGAAACTTCTGCTGTGGTGTTTTCAAATGAGCATGCTGGCACCAAGCCTGTGTGCCAAGATGCCAGGCTTCAAGCTTCAAAAGAACACTGGTGCAATAGCAGCAAAGGATCGTAACAGGCAGCCATGTTCTGTAGTTCTCTCTGCTTGAACTTTAATCTTGGTGACTACATGGATTTGCACCCACACCTTTGATTATTAGCAACAGAGGTGTTTACCCAACACACACACACACAAATACAGGTCGTAAGTGTAGTCATCTGTAGGCTGTGCTTAAGTAAAAATAACTTGAGATTTTAATGCAAACAGCTTTACGATTTGCCCATATATGAAGTCATGATTTCATACATTAACCGTGCTGTTACTGTAAAACAGAGGCAACGCATGTATAGAAATTTGTAACAGCCTTCCTTATATGCAAAAGAATTCATTTAAGACTAAGTACATATCTGCGGTGTATTAGATTTGACTACACGTGAATTGTCAAGCCAGAGTTGACAGAGTTGCGCTCGTCTGCAGCTGCAACGTCACTACATGCGTTCCGAACATGCGTAATGTATGTGGTCAGGACAATCCGTCATTGTGCTTTTGAATCGGGGTAGTCTATAGCTCAAAGCCTGGCCTACTCAAAAAAACACAAACATTTACCACTGTTGTGTAATACATACGAAGCTGTAGCACAAGTCTGTGCAAATATCCTAGCTAGCTACATGCCTTCACGTTCGCCCTCTGCAGTGGGGTTTATATACTTGGCAAAATACTTCGCGCGATTCTACTTTTCAGCAAATATTTCACTCTTAACAAAGACAACAGTTCACGTTCCAGTGGTAGAACTGTGAATTTTCACAATGCCTATCCCGGGACCATGGTGAACTATGCTATGCGACAGTGGGATAGCTCCTACATTTAATCCACTTATCTTAGTACGCGGACAATACGCTGACAACCAACTAGAGTAACTTGTTTTTAGCCAGCAACGTCCGAGCAAACATAACGATTTATTCACCCCTCCCTCCAGAAGTACACGTGGTAAGTTAGCTACAGTAGGTTACCTCTCAAAAGCAAACAGCCCCTCCCTCAACTTTGCGCCTGCGCTTAAACAACAATTTAAGGCTACAAGAATTTGCTTCTACAGTCGACAACGGTTTAAAAAAACAGACAAAGCATTCGTATACCTATTTTCCTTCTTGTCACAGCACTTGTCTAAAACATCGAGCAGAAGGTGCTTGCAAACTGAGTGGCTAGCTCGCTAGTTTAGCAAGCTAGCAAACAGAACACCGAATAAACAAATTCGTATATTCTGGGACATAAACACTTCCAGCGCAAAATTTGCTGATCGAATATTACCCGCTTAATAAATTAATGAAGCCAGGCGAAATGTGCAAGGGATATAACCAAGCTACGCAGCACTGTTTGTCGTTGAGGGCAACGGGTAAGAAAACGAACTAGGTTACGCCAGCTAGCCAGTTTCTGCATTATCTAGCGACAGCTAATGCTAATGTTTCTAAGCGCTATGTACTTTCACTATCCTAGCGAGGTTGTGCATGCCAGTTTTCTACGCAGCGCTCGTTCAACTGAAAATTAAGGCTCTGATTATTCACTCGTTACCACTGAAATTTCTTCAGTATCAGAAGAACAATTTACGGTACACTTCGCCTCGCTCCGTTCATACCAGCTGTGCCCCAAAGCACACTTTACGACCATAAATTACGAACCGGCCCAGGCACAACCCCTTGAAATTCTCACCTGCCGCCGCCATGATGGAGAACGAGTGCGTGTCACATACCCGGATGGTAACGTCACTCGACCGATGACGTAGCCACCGAACCTCTGTACACGCCCATCGAGTACGGTAGCTGTAGCACATTGATTAAAAATCAATAATAGGTTGCATAGCTAACTAGTTACATAATGTTTGGTACATATAAAGCTAATAATTTGGATTGAAAGTAATTAGCTGTTTGTACTACTAGTAAGGGGATGGTTGTGGTAGCTACCAGTGTAATTGCTTTAACGATATCAATGATTTGTTGAATTTGTTGCAAGCTAGCTTGACAGGTGTTGCAAAATTGTCTCAAGTTGGCTGGCTTATTAGATTCGTGTTTTTAGCAAACTGAAAAAGACGGCTAACTGTTAAGTGTGTTAATTGACATCAAAATGTCTACTTCTTAACCTAGAAAGCCAGAATGGAATTATGAACATTATCACTGTGTTCAAGTGGCTTGATGAGTGCGATAGCTTTCTAGTTAAACTGCTTAAGATAACTGTTGCTGGACTGTCGAAGAAAGTACTGCGAATTTTACACATAGATCACTAATACCCACATGATAATGCATGTTTTGTTCATTCTTCTACAACACTGCACGCCACTATCTTGACCACGAGTTCTTAAACTAACTTTTGAAGGACGTCTCTGTGCGACTACTGCATTTTTGTGGAACAGTAGAACCTTTCAGAGCCCTTGCGTGTATACTTCCTCTGCATCCTAGCAAATGAAACCCTACTTATAGGAGATTACATGTAGAACATTTGAGTATAACCAAGATGAGCAAAGTGCTACTTCTGACCTTTATTTTGACTGGTGCTTTAGTGGAGTGCAAATTAGATGTGAATCCTATCTGAAGTAATGAAAAGTAATGTTTCGTTCCTCTTTAACAAGGAATCTTTCACATTTCTTTAGAGTCATTTCTCAAAGATATATTTTAAAAAATGAAATGGATTTTGGCAGCCAATGATTTCAGCAAATCAGGTCCAAATGAATTAGGGAAAATACATTGTTTTTAGAACTACACACTGTTCATTGTTTTTCATCAGAGAACATCTATATACATCACTTACCTCCAACTTTGTTAGAAACAGCTACCAACATTTGCTTTATTATGTACCACTTGTATATTATGTAGACAGGATTAGAAGTGTATCCATGTATGAACACCCTTTGCTAGCCCTTACTCCAGACATTACTGTCCAGTTTCAGATCACAGCAATAAATAAAAACTGCACCTTATTTGGCTGGTGGACCCTTCTCAATACAGTTTACATGGTTAAGATCGAACATCAAACGCAGCAGTGTTGGAGTTTTTAGTGTTAGAGCCACTGCTAGTCTTGAGAATGGTCTGTCACCCAAAAATAAACAGCTGAACGTGGTCAGAAACTAACCAGTGAAGAACTGCACGATGCCTAATACGAAATATGTATGGTTACAGGTGGGCCGTAGTCTCTAAGCATACAACCGTATGTAATAAAAGCTGCAGTTTATTAATGAGCCACTTGGTGGCAGTCTTGTCTCTGAAAACGGCGATGTCATCTAGCCGATGCACACGTCATGCCTACACGGTCTCTGTGCCTACCACGTTGATGGCCCAGTGAAAGCAAAATGGGGGAGTGGCATACTTTAACTTTATTTGTAAGTGAACAGTCGAGATGAATGAATGAACCCGTGCATTTAGGATAGGGACTGTTTTCTCTGTCTGCTTTATTCGCAACCAAAATAGAAGAAACTGTTTCGCTATTTCAGTTGAAATTACCATACTATTAGTCACTTCCTACCTTCACAATGCAGTTCTCTTGCTAGCTGTGCTAATTTAACTGCTGTTTCCTTTAGACTGCACCAAGCCAATCACACCACAAAAGCAGAACAAAGAGCAGCAATATGGATATGAGATCTGGCAATTTCACTGGGTCCGTTTCCTTACCAAGTACTAAGATTTATTCATATATATTTTTTTTTATTCCTGTCACAAATCTTTCCTTAAATGATGGATGTTTTCAAATTGCCACTTAATATTTGTTAACTGGCTGAAATAAATCCTCAAAGTACTCCTTTGAGAGAAATCTTTTCTCCCCCAAGACCTTTTTACCAGTAAGTTATTCTGCTAAGCATGTTTTACCATTTCTTCCTCCATTAGTGTCACTTTGTTCTTTCCTGAGTTGGGTTAGAGAAACCCTTCAAGGCCTCCCCCCCTTTTACCAGGACTTGTTTTGACCCAAATCGCAAGGTGGTAGCCATGGCAACGGCTTCTGCGTTCTGCAGGATAAGGCCAGGGTGCGTGTGAGGGAGTGGGCGGAGTCCTAGTGGCCGGACGTGGCCCACGTGCCCCACACCACAGACGCCACCATCTCCCTCTTACGTTCTCGCTCGCGCTCTCTCCTCTCGCAACAAAAGCCAAAGGTCTTAGCAACAGCCAAGCAGCACGGCCTTTGTTTTGACAACAGGCTATCTCCCCTTACATTCCAAACAGCAGCCAGCGTGTGCAGTTTCCAGTCCATTTCAAAAGGGGGTTTTATGCCATTATTGGCCATGCACAAAGTTCCCTGGTTTTGTTTTCATTTATGATTCACATCACAACCGGATCTGCTGTGGATCTACTTTCTTTTCTCATGCGCCTGTAAATGCAATCAGCGAATCAGCGAGCTGCTCCAACACAGTAACACTCAGAGAGTGGTGAACTGAAAGAACTTTTATTATGTAAACAGTGATTAGATATGGGCGAAACCTTTCGTACAGGTTTGGTCACTTCTGAATACACCTCTTCACCCCCTAATCTGTATCTGATAAACCAGACTCCCCCGAGGCTGATCCAGGAGCTGCTGGCTCACGCAAAACCAGAACGCTGACCCATCTCCCATGACGATCCCTCTGAAGACGGACGGACTGTGTAGCATGGGCCTGCCTGTGCCACGGCCCTGTACTGTGGTTGCCGGGGTGCGGGCAGGCGAGTCAGCGGAGTGTTTGTTTCCTTACGGTGGGGTTGGCACATCAGTGCCCACCTGAGAGCTATTGCAGCGCTGATCATGGGAACAGAGAGCCTGGCCCTGTGGGAGTGATCAGGGCGATGACTGAGAGGTTATCTAAACGACACTCTGTAAGTCCCTGCTATCTGCAAGTGATGTGTCATGTAGTTATTCATCACTGTAAAAGAATAGACCATATGATTTAAAGCTGACTCATGTGTGTGTGTGTGTGTGTGTGATATTGATGTGCAACTCACCTGCTCTCTCAGTCCTCTGTTTACTTCTGTTGGATCAGCAGCTGCTCATTAATCTTATAGCCCGAGGGATCTGAATAAAACACACTGATCTGTTAAAACGCATCTTTCTACTCATTTAACAAATGGCTTTTGTCTTATTCCTTAATGCTGGGTAAAAAAAAAAAACTTCTCCACACCATATCAGTGTTTGTATTGAGTTGCATAAATGTTTTATTAGCAAGCTTTATGACTGTGTGTGCGTGCATGTGCGTGTCTGTGTGTGTGTGTGCGTGTCTGTGTCTGTGTGTGCGTGCGTGTGTGTGTGTGCGTGTGCATGTGTGTGTGTCTGTGTGCGTGTGTGTGTGTGTGTGTGTGCGTGCATGCATGCATGCGTGTTTAGCTTGGTGTGATCATTGTATGAACCAGTGAAGTGAGAAGTATGTTACTACAGCACTTGAACCATCTTCAGTTTGTTCAGCTTAACTCCCTACACACATACCCACATTTAAATGCATGAACAACAACACACCAAACATATACATGCAAGCCATTCTTCACCCCAGTCTGTTAGTTCCTTGTGGTTTTAACAGGTATATGGTATTTGCCATTATAATGTCAGGTATTGGAGCACTTTATGTGTCGTGTACAGTTAATGGTTTGTTTGGCAGAACAATTTGTTTAGGGTGTTTTGATAGTTACAAAAGAGACCTGTTTTAGTAGCTGTGAGTCTGTGCCAGATCACAACCTCATTACTGATCTTACTCCACAATATTTACTGTTAAACTAGATCCAGACAGAGCTGGACAAAGTGAGGCTTTATAGGACTCTAACAGGCCTCAGCAGTGACTAGGCAGTGAAACACATTTCACACTTACATAATTCTAGGCAATATGTGTAACCTACACACAGTGCCGTTTCCCTGGCATGAATGTGTGTTAATGTTATAAAAGTCAGATCAGTCATCCTGGGTACATGCATATCTCTCTCCACTTCTTCATTTTACTCTCCCTCCAAACAAACACATCGAACCTAACTCTGCAAACAAGAGGAGGTTAAGTAAATGGGTGGTAAAAGACTGCAGGAAACTCAGTGTGAAAAGTGAAATGTTTGCTATTCGTTTGGAGGGGGTCCTTGAGCGCTCCAGAGGGCGGGAAGTATTGGCACTACTTCAAGGTGATTGGACGCCGTGTTTGGACCCTCCCTGCTACTGCCTCAAGCTTTCGCTGCCAGGACAGACAGACGCCTTTCAGACACTTGACTTATGTCCTCGTGCCCGTTTGGCCAAGTTGGCAGAGGGATACGAACATTACGGAAAACTATGGCTCATCTAAAACCGATTTGAACCTCGTCTTATCGCAGTTGTGTTCCTGAAAACAGATATCATCAGGTTTATTGCACTGCTTCACACAAATAAGAGGGAAGCACCACCGTAGGAACAGGCTGAGACTAACCTTCATGACCTTCTGATGAGATCAGAGGGATAATAGACATTTTTACCCAATTAGAAGCTCCCTATCTACAGAGAAACTGGAAAAGCCCATTGAACCAGCGAAAATTAAACGAGGGTTTTAACCAAGTATGCTGAAGTAAAATGAGTCTGGAGCTACTTGTGTTGTCAAGCACCATGAATGAACCCTCCTCCACTCTTTTAATACATAAGTAAGCTGCATGCAAAGGATTTACGTCTATAGTTAACAGTAACAGTAATAGTAAACGATAGAATATATAGTAAAAGTGTTCACATGTAAAGGTACTCAAATAAGTAGATAAAATACAAGCTCTGGGGTGGAAAGTACATTAAAGAGCTAAGATAGAGTGTTTTAATTTACTTTGGCTTCTCGTTTTACTATTAAGTTTCCTTAAGTAAACATTTCAGTTAGAACATTTCAGTGTGATGTTCTCCTTTGCATTCATTGAATGTCTTCATTGTGTCTGCTGATTTAACACTTTAAATATGCCAGTTCTGCAACACACCTATTTAAGCAAACAAAGAACCACTGAATGGAAACCAGCTGGCATGGGATCACCTATAACATTCAACGCATTCAGTCAGCAGCTTTTTGAAATTCGATGATGTAATGATGTTGCTGAGGTCATGAAAATCTCATGCCTTCTTTTAGGGTTCATCACACAGTGACATCACACCTTTGGCAGGCATTAACTATGCTGAAAGACATAATTATATAGAGAGCCAGACAGGATATTATATGTTGTCGAACACACACACAAACTTAAGGATCCTCCTTATGTCCACAGCTGCTACTGTTAGTAATGGGAGAGGTGAGAGAAAGAGCTTGTTTGGAGATCTAATTATTCTCTTTGCCAATAACGTTCATCTCTCTGTGCACTGGCATAGTGCTGTTTATAACTATATAAAATGAATACATTTGGCATTGGGACATTTACGGCAACCATTAAGAAATATAGGAAACTACTGCTAATCCAAACCTTTAAAGAATAATAATGCTAACCAAAGGGGAGAAATTACTCTGAAACTAAATGTAAAAAAGTAATAAATGTAAATGTTTTCCCATTTAATTAGCAAACTCAGCAATCTCTGGCCAACCCAGAGTTAAGGCCATACCTTCCCTGCGCAAGTTAGAATCAAATAAGCATTTACAATACCTTTACCTTTAAGAACATAGCACAGGTAATGTCTTCTTAAAGAATTAGATGCAAGGACTCTGGTCTTGAGCAGGGTGTTTTATGTCATTAGATATGAGACGGGGTCCACAGTCAGACGGGGACCCACAGGCAGACAGGGAGCTCACAGTCAGACGGGGGCCCACAGGCAGACAGGGGGCCCACAGTCAGACGGGGACCCACAGGCAGACAGGGAGCTCACAGTCAGACGGGGACCCACAGTCAGACGGGGGCCCACAGGCAGACGGGGGCCCACAGTCAGATGGGGGCCCACAGGCAGACAGGGGGCCCACGGCCAGACTGTTTCCTGTAATCCTGCTTGTTGTGTACTTCCACAGATCCTGACAAACTGCTTTATAGTTTATCATTTGCAATAATGCAATGAGGGTCGAAATTCACTTTGATTTAGAGATGAAAGACACTTAAACAGGGACAGAGGTGCGTATCACCCTCTGCAGAGGAGAACACTGCCAGGTTCATGGGAGAGATGTGGGGTTTCCTTTGTTTCTTTACTGCTTTCTGTCTTAGTCATTTAAAAAAAAAAAAAACATATTGCTGTTCTGACAGGCCTCCCCTCACGACTGGCTGAGAATAACATAGGAAATAGTCCTTCCCAGCAGGTCTGTTATACGAAACCTTAAGTGGAATTTGAGTTTCTTCTGTGAATCAGCCAAGTGAAAATGATAGGAACAGAAATGCTCAGTCTAGCATGGTAGAATGATAATCAGGAGAGGCTTGTGTTGTTGAAATTCTGTGAAACCCTTAAAATGGTGAGCACAAAAAGAGTCAGAAGCAGTTGGGTAAATGGTATAAA
>JAOYMR010000022.1:7682247-7699672 GCA_025802075.1 Tenebrosternarchus preto
TACTAATGTGATTTGCGTATATGTAAAGTAAAGACTAAAACATATGAACGGGGAAAATGTTAGATTTTCCACCACACTTGTAAACTTTCAGACCCCCCCCCCCCCCACAGACACACACAGACACACACTCACTATCAGGTGATCATGAACTGTAGATAACATCAGAAATGCTAGCTCTGCCAAGATGCAATATCATAGCACTGAGAATCACGCTAAGTCCGCTAGGCAACCCAAACTGGGGGTTCAGACATCCCCAGCAGACACAGACCCAGACACAGCCTCCTACTTTAAACTTCAAAGTAAATGTTTTATGTTTTACAACCAAGCAAAGGCTGAGCTATGGATTATGGCATTAAACAATGCCAGGATAAACTGTCAACTGATAGTGACAACAAATAATTTAATGATTACTTAGTGTACTGCATGCATACATATATTGAGTATTTTTGCATCTTCAGCCAAGAGTACTGGTATGTGGCAGAGGCAAAACAGACACATCACAGTGTTCTACAAACGAGTAAGAATTTCACCTTATAAAACACACGACAGTTGTGTTTTATAGACAAGAGAATGAGCAAAAATAAGACTGTTGGTACCGGTTATGGGCCACCTGGGTGATTTACCTATAGGAGATGGGGCATAGCACAGTATGATACAGGCTTGCACTGAGGTCTGGCACGCCAATGCCTAATACAATGTTTACTGTCTACAAATGCAACCATCAGGACTAGATCCAGCTTGCTTGTACAATCATCTACCCTCATAACCAGGGACCGCCCAGCCAGCCCTCCTGATCCTGTCTTATCATACTGTCTGTCACTGAGCTCATCTCATCACACTGTCCTTTTCTACTGGATTTCCACTCTATCCTTCCATCCCTGAGAATGGACATCCAGTCATTATGAGATTTGTGCTAATACCGATGATGTGATTGCAATGTTCTTCCCTCGTGATCTACAACAAGTCAGTCATTTATCTCTGCCTCCCTCTACTGAGAGGGGTTCTTGTTGGCTCTGAGAAAAATGCCTTTTTTGGTCATATCTGAACTAAACTGGACCTCCGATCAGGCCGCCCAATGAGAAGGACCCGATCTTGGTCATGCAGGGTCAATACTGCAATGTAACCCCTTGCCCCTCCACTGTGAGACTTGGCCAGCAGCAAGCTTTTCATGTGAGGCAAGTTAGGAAAAAGTCAATAACTTGCCTGCTTACTTATGAAAGAGTTTCTGCTTTATGCTTGTTCTCTCCTGACTTGATTTCCTGCCCTGTGAAGTTGCATGAACCTACACCAATAATGTATTTCCCAGTAATCTGAGGTTTTGGACAAGACTGCCTGTAGCACGCAGTATTCATTTATACTATGTTTTGATGGGTCGTTAGTGCTTCTTGGAGATGTCAAACAGGCACCATTGCTCACTGGGTAATAATATGGCTCCCTGCATCAAATTGTCTTCTAGATGTCTTGGAGGTCTTGGAGGTCAAATTGTCTTCTAGATGTCAAGTTGACAAACTTCTTCTCAGTGAAGAAGGTAGTAAGAGCTCGTTCATCATTCTTTTGAAGACAGATAATTTCCTGAAGTTCGTTTAAGTACAACAAATCCTGAACCCTTAGAGGATTTCGAGAGGTGATTATGTGAAAAGTTGTGAAAGCCCTTAGAAGGCATCGCTGCAACAGACATTGGACCAGACAAAATGTCAAAATGTGCTGCTTCATTCCAGGGGCTGCAAGCCTGGCACTGAACACTCACAACTGAAAAAGATACCAATACTTCCTTGTAGGGGAATCCCTTCTGGAGTCAAACAGAAAGCTGTCGTTCAGTTCAGTAACAATGAAAGATCTCTGATGTATAATCACGTTTCTTCAGGATATTTTAACCTGAAATCCCATTGTTATGGATAGGAGAACCTTGGTAAGACCTCAAGGTGCAAATGAGTCAAACATACGGGTAGTAGGGATCAAAGTATCTAAGTGTTCAAGTTTGTGGGCATCTGATCATTCCATAGTGAATACATTTGATGAGTAGTGAGGAAGTGTATGTCATGCTAATCACCTAAAGGGTTTAGTCCACATTTGAGTTATGGCCTGGGCTTTTGTGCACACAGCTGATTATCACACAGTGAATTATCTAGCTGTATATAAATATATATATATATAAACACACAGATTTATTATGGACAAAGCAAGACAACTTTTTTCTAACACCAATAAACTAGTGATAAATTATCTGGTTCAAAGCCTGTGTCAGTCTAATTTTGTTTATAAAGTAATACTTCAGTGGACCTCATATTTATGGTATAATAATACTTTGGACTAAATATGGCGGTCAGCTTCTACACTAGTGGTAAGAAAATGCTTCCTTTAATAGCTTTGCTTCTTTACTAGCTTTATGCTTTCTGTGACTTTGAAAAAAAGAAACATCTTAAAGAAGCAAGAATCATTAGAATAATTGTTTAAAGTGAATGAAGTCTTTATTTGAATTCTGTTTCTCTTATAGTAGTGGTGCTGCAAATCTTTGGTCTCAGGTTATCTAAGTAATGTAGACACATAGATGTGAGAGATAATAGACAGTGCTGTTAGGGAGATAGACAGAACCATTAACCTTGCAACCTCCTCAAGCCTCTTGTTTTAACATTCCACTGTTGAAACCAGTATGGTATCTTCCCCTCTCCCACTCTCTCAGTGCTGTCACAACGTTTTACGTAAACTTCTGCTTTGTGTCTTCTACACACTGGGAAGCCTATCTGTCCGAGTATTGACTCTTAATCTTTTTGTTTGTTTGTTTGTTGGATTAGCTGTGAACCCAAGTGAGCCAAATACAATTTTAAGTCAAGCCCCACAGTTACATAAGTGTCCTTTATAATGCTGTGGATGTTTTTCTGTTCTGAAGCTGTGGCCTATTAACTGTGTGAAAGTTGTTTTTTATTGTTGTGTGGGTACATTTTTGGTTTGTGTATGTGAATTCTGGAAGATGAAGGCAAAGAATAGGTTACTACTCATACAGTATTTACTTCTCTTTAAAAAGTAAACTTCTCAGTACAAAGTAAACTTCACAGTACAAAGTAAAGTTCTCTTTAAAAAGTAAATTTTAGCAAGTAAATTTCTCTGTAAGTAACAAACAAGTAAACTTTTCTGTAAAAAGTAAACCTTTCTGTAAAAAGTAAACTCTTTAAAAGGTAAACTTATCTGTAAAAAGTAAATGCATGTAGTCTACACTGGCAGAATAGCTAGTTGTCACCAGCTTTGCACAGTGACCTGATTCACCTGTTTTGGATGATCATAAATTTTAGTCCCCATTTAAATTCAAGGGTTCTACTTCAATGAAATATCCCCTCAGAAGGTTATTAGTTACCAGGAGTTGTGCAGTAGGTTAAAAGAGCAAATACCTAAAACCACAATAAGATTGTAGCACTTTATATAATAAAAATGGCCAGTTAGTTACAACATTTTTTATTTGTTTGCCAGTAACAATAAAATACTGAAAGCATTAAAATAATAATCTGTAAATTTTGCATATAGTAACCCTTTTGTTCTGTTACCATCTTATTATGAACTTTTAACAATGTATTTTGAATGGAAAAACCCTTTAATAAAAGAATTCAGTTTGCAATTATTTTTTTGCATTTTGAACTACGCAGTAGCCCATAAAAGCAGAAGAATTAAAAATGCATGGAGAACTTGTACTACAACGTGTACTCTGTAAGAACCAAGTACAGTGCTGCATATGGTGTCACTTATCCTCCCAGTTCAGCCCAAAGTTTGGTTTCCATGGAACCACCTAAATTTAGGAATTTTTATTACACATTGCCATGGTAACTATGATTAACATTCCATTGGGTTTTCCCTAAATTAAAATCAAAGCTCCCAGAGCGGTGGGGCTGTGTGCCATGACGAACGCAGGCTGAGGGAAAATATAACGGTCTGCCTGAGGTTTTCCTAAATGCTACTTCTTTTACTTTTTTTTATTTCCCGCCCTCTTTCCCCTTGCTGTCCCTCTAGACGAGCCCTCTGCCTCTTAGCTGACTAAGAGAAGCTTCCAGAAGCTTCCAGATGATGGAAGTGGCACGCCCCAGTGGGGGTGGGGGAGCTCTGTAGAAAGTTCACCATGGTTGTTAGCGAAGGGGAGGGGCTCTGCTGCAGCTTCTGACCTTTTGTGGTCTGCTACTTTCTACCATTTTCTATCACCATTTTGCTTCCTTGTGTATTTACAATGTGAATTAGCAAAGGCAACAACGATGAACAAACACCATGTTAATGCGTTAATGCTAATAAAATCAATCTTCGCCTAGACCACTATTTTACCATAATTTATTATTTTTTAAATGATCATATCTACAACAAGGGTTTTCCATTGATAGCCCCATTAGAAAAAAGTGGCAGTAATAGAAATTATTTCATCTCAAACTAGAGAACAGAGGTGAAAGGATAACGTCCTGTCTTCCATTTTGAGTTGAACTGTGGTGAGTGGGGGGCGCTGAGCCAAAGCTGTGGAATGCATGTTAGGAAAACCACACCTGCAAGGGAATCTGGGACATGATCTCTTGCCCAGGGTGACTGGGCACTCAGAATGGCAGTTATGCGACGTTCAAAGAGTCAAGACTCGCAGTTCCATTGTAAACATTCCCTTTGAAGTCCGCTCGTCCTGTCAGGACACCGGCTCAAGTCAAGGTGCAGGTGGAAGTTAGTGGGAGAACAAAGGATTAAATGTGGAATGAAAAAGTTGCAAAAACATCCTTTATTTGTCATTTTCTTTGAGGTAATCTAATTAGTAGTGGTACATAGTCTTTCTTAGTCGTTTCCTTTAGAAAATCTCCAGTGTTGAATTAGCCCTTAAAGTGTTCATATACAATTCCAGTTAAAAAGCTGTATATAAATGAAGAGTTCATTTAGCACAGAGGTTTTTGAAGTTTTAGTTTAGGACAGAGTTGAGCCCAGTATAGTTTGGTGATTCCGCTGGTCACAGTCATCGTGTAATTACAGAGTTTGATAGGTGTACTGGAACAGACAAATATGTTGTGTGACTAATTCACATGATCAAGTCACATGGCACATCACCAGATCTCTCCAATTCTCAGATAAAGTTTAGATCTTGTCATAAAATCTAAATTACATCTTAACAAAGTAAATGAGAAAATGTATAATTTGAATTACTGGGTCCACCATGATTCAAATGTAAAACAGTCTGTAAAAGTGTACACAGTAAAGAATGCTGACTTTATAGGTAGTTGACGCCAGCACTAACAATAACTGGCTCTGACCCCTAAAGGGGAGTAAAACTTTAAGGTGGTTAGTTAGACTCTTACATTCTGTAATGGTGTCTAAAAAGCTGAGCTATGTGGGTTCAAGGTAATTAAGGTTCTATCAACACTATACCAGACGAACAGTTACACATACAACTTATATTTACCAAATAAAAGAGTAATCTGAATGTTACTTGTAAAGTGCAACAACTATGCATGTCAGTTTAAGATGGGTCAAAATGCTTCAGAACATGTGGTTCACTCTTCACTTCTACTCCCTTTGAGCACTTTAAAATGTAACACATGTCTAATAATAAAAAAGACTACTAACTAAAAAGCAGTAAACTGCTTTAGGGCCAACAGCACCCAGCCAATCAAAGCCCTCTGCTCAAATATGTGGAAAACAAGGTGGACTGTAACACCAGTTCAGTTCCTTAACTTGCAGGCATGAGTGTAAGAATCCACTCCAACTGGGTGACAGTAATGATTCCCACCCGAAAGATAAAAACAACCAGGTGTTTACACACCCAAGATTAAAAAAATGAAGCTGTAGCAGATTTTTCAGGATGGACGACAACAGTTGTTGTGTTTCGGGTTTTCGGTTTTGGTGAAAGTACATTCACCTCAGATCCACACTGACCACATTCACCACAGCCGTTCAATAGACTAAAGTCTGTGTGATTGCGTTAGATCACATAGATAACATGGAATGATGCCCAAGATACGACCTCCTTGATGAAATATTTCCTTTGTGAAACCAAACGGGTTGCTTTGAAAAGCATTCTCAAACGTAGAGCGAGTTCTACAATAAGAAAAGGTTTTTAGAGTCATTTATTACATGTTTGATCCAGGATTTAGAGCTGTGGACCGTTTAGCTAACAGTGAACACTTTTAGCAGAAATCCTTAACTCCTGTCCTATTGTCCTGTTGAGCAACTGTTGTTCAGGGTTTTGTCTGTCCACATTTCTCTCATTTTTACCAGAAAAAGTCATTATCATTTATTTAAATTCTGCTTCATCTCAGAAACATCTAAGAAACTGGACCTGCATAGCAGACCCTTATTTATACTGAGTAATTTTCAGTATATTGTCTTAAATAACTTAGTGTGGGTAGAGTGTTAACAGAACTCCCAGTCCTTCCAGGTGTGGAGGTGTTGGTACAGCACCACCAAGGGTCTGAGAAATTATCAGTATAGGCTGGACAAAGGTTCCCTGAGCAATCTGAAACTGCAAATGATGCGTAACAAGACCAATGTTTTGTGGACCTTAGAAGCAGTTGCTAGGCCTAAAATATTTGCAAGTCAAATATTCAGATTCCTTATTTGAAATTTTATTGTGAAAAGTCAATGTAAGAAAGACCTCAGTGGCTTTTGAAGGCCTGAGTTTGAGAGCTCTTTAATTTCACATAGTCTGAGTGATGTTTCATCTTCTTTTCATCTATTTAGTAAAATATGTTTTGTGTGCTTTTGTATGTTTCTTATGGGCTTCATCGGAAGGTTTTCTTAGGTTGCTTTTTGGCTAATAATGTGAAGAGTCTTTTGAAATGTGATTGCAAAAATTTGTGCGTGTACTGTATCATAAAATATTCATACATTATACATCATGCATTTGTATATTAAGATGTTTATCAGTTTATGTAAACTACTGTTTTCTTTTTTTGTATTGTATATATTATCTGGTACAAAGATAAGATGACGATAAGACCTGCAAAATCATGCAAACAGAAGAAGTCAAGCGTTTGCTTTTATTTACAAAAATCTCAGTTTATACTGTTAGCTGCATTACAGAAAGCAAAACGGCCCAGTAAATACACTCATGTGCTTAAGTCATGGACTCCAGGTGTCATTTGTGACACGCTAGATTCACACTTTTTCTTTCAGTTTCTTTGTCTGGTATCAGGTTGACTGATGGTGCCTGTTATAACTCAGCCTCTCTCTGCTCAACAGGCTCGAGCAGCCGAGACTGAGGAGGAGGGCGGACCTGAGTGGAAACTTTACATCACAGTCAGCCACAAAACTCTCCTTTCAGATGAAACCCCAGTGGAACGTTCTAGACTTAGTCGCCGTAACCACTCTTCTGTCTCTTTCATTCAGGAGTCGGTTCACAGAGTTCACCTCCCTGAGTGTGTGCAGTATTGAGGCTAACTAACTTCATGACCAAGTGTGGAGAGAATGCAGGGATTAAATAATTAATATAATCTGAGTTTTAAAATAAGAATAAGGATACAGCTGAGGCCTGTTTTGGTTCCCTGTTTCCTTTGAAAACCTGTTTTAATCTGAACTGAAACTGGAAGCCATGCTCTGGTTCATAGTACTAAGGGAGTTAATACAATAAATGAGGTTTGGGAAGAAGGTCCCCCTCAAACTCTATTCTTTCCTCTTATTATTACTTCCAAAGCTCTCTCTTTTTCGACTGTGACCAAATTTCATCTTCTATATCTCCTCCTGGAACCTCTCTGTTTTTTTCTTTCTTTCTCTCTGTCCTCTGGTAGGGGTACTGACTTCTCTCACCTTCATAGGCTGCTCAGAACTCCAGTCCAAAGTTCTCAGAATTCTTCCTTCTACTGCAGTCACCTCCATTGCAAACATTACTGAAAGCACGTTCTGCACTTTCAATGTACCGTATATATAAAGCATCCAAAAAGTGAAATAGCTGCCAGTGATATCTATCTGACAGTCACATATAGGGCTTCCCTTTATTCTTTTGTCATCTTCTGAACTGTACAGACATTGATCATCTAAACTTCAAATTTGTTTATTGTATCTAGGGAAACAGGGAAAACAGTGACATCATGGTCCTTTTACACACACACACACACACACACACACACACACACACACACACACACATACACACACACACACACACACACACACACATCGGTCTTGTTACTAAACCACAAAACCACATCGACAAGGCTATTCTTTGTGCTATTCAGATGTTATCAACGTGTTTCACACTGTCGCAATGTCATGTAGCTTTAGTTGGAAATTAGACAAAACAAGACCAGATATTTGGTTCTGTAACTGTGACAGACAGTTACCAGTTAAATGTAAAGTTACCTCTCACTGCCCTTTGTCTGTTACTTTCATCAGACTGAATGTTGGCTCGAACCCCACCCTGAACAGCAGCAGCAGGAGCAACATATCAGCTTTCCTGTTGCAAATGGCTGCTGTAGACATGACGTTACCAGTTATTAAGCAACAGTTTACACACAAGGATAGAGAAGGAAACCACTCCTTGGGGAGAGGCACTTACTCAGACAAGTAGCATGTCAAACTATTCCTCGTGTTTGATTGTGTAATATAATCGATCAAGTTCACAGCATTTAAAGTTAAAATGCACTATATGTTCTGACTGTTCATAGTATGTAAGGATTTTTGTGGACTGTGAAATCTTTGGACTATGCATCCTTGATGATCTGATGTCACGTTCTTTCTGTCTTCGCCTTCTTCCTAGTCTGGTTGCAAATTCAGTACATGATTTTACCGCAGTTGCCTTAGTTGACCTGCAGTGAAGTATTTCATAAACACTCACTCAAATAGTAACTTTGTATTTTGGCATGCTCGAGTTAACAGCTTGAGGTTTCAGTGGAGACTCTGAGGCATGTTTGCATATCTTGGGGAAAAGAGTAAACTCAAGATGATTTAAAATGAGCTATTAATCAGCTTCTTGCACAAGTACATTTTTGCTCAATGCTATACACCCATAAAGACAAAATTAAAACAGCTACAAGCCATTTTTTTAAAATAATAATTTGACGAAAGTGCTAGTACATCCTGATATCTGTTACCGAGAAAAGGTATGATGCTATCAAGTCAAACATTTTTATATATAGCACCTTTTTACAACACAGGTTGTCATAAAGGAGGCCTTTGATGCAATACGTAAGGGTACAAGGGTTACAAGGGTAAGAGAAGGACTTCCGGTGCACATCGGTGGGTGTGGCTTTGGACAAAATTGAAGGGAAGGGGTGGACACAATCAGTTTGACGGACATCAGCAAGAACTGTGACATCAAACCCAAGAGCTAAGGTTTGTTAAAACACCTTCACAGCAGCTTTAGAATGGTTGTAATGTTTGTTCAGGCGAAACCAGCTACCTGGCAGCTTTGTCAAATCTTTGTCACAGCTTTGGCAGATGTATTGTTATTATTTTTTTATACTTACAGCACTTTTTATACCACCAAATAGATCAATCGTAAGTCCACTAAAACACAGTGCAACATCAGACACTTGCTAAGAGACCCGATGGAAGTTTCATAGCAGGAACAGTTATTCTTCCAGGTATTTCTCAGTTTCCAGAATGGTAGTCAGTAGGTTTGTATGCTGTGATGTCTGGAGCTCTCTGTGATCAGATGGTCCTTCATTTCGGTGCTTGAGGAGACCACCTTCCAATATACATATAGCGTCTACGGGGTGGTTGTTCCTCTGGCACATTCTGGAGTCTGAAAGAGAAATACTTGCCATAACAGAAACCTCAAAAACAGCGCCAGTGCAAGATTAGATTAAGAAGAAACATTGCCACATCCAAGGTCTTGCATTTTTTTTTTCATCCAGGAATGTTCACTTGGCATCTCCACCCTCCAGGAGTCTTGTGCAGATTTCATTTTCAGGCCTCTAGTTGTCCTTTGAGGTTTTGCAGAAATCGCACAAATTTCTGAAAAAAGTTCTTGCTGATGATCACTAGGAAGGTGTTGGAGCAGATGGTGCATCATAGCTGGCTATATATGGGGCTGAGTAGCCCAGTGACTGGTCGGAGTCTCCATGCCTCCTCTTGTACACTTCCTAAAGCTCTTGCAATGGGCACGTGAGCATCAGAACTGGACCATGGAGCGATGGAATAAAATAGTTGGTCCAATGATTCATGCTTTCCTTTACATAATGTGGATGTCTGGGTGTGTGTCACTGATGAGGCGGCACCAGGATGCACAGCAGGCTGAAGAAAAGCTGGCGGAGGAAGTTTGATGCTCTGGTTAACGTTCTGCAGGGAAACATCGAGTTTAGTTTTAACAGTTTAAAACAGCTTGAATGGCTGGTTTGCGTCCACACTTTGGTAGGATTGTTTTTTTTTTTTTTTTTTTGGATATCCTTATTTTGGGGTAAGTTAAGTTTCAGAGGGCAAAGGCATCAACAATTTTCAACTTGCCAAAAGCCCTATCACCATTATTAAGAACCTAGTGAAGTAAGATGGTAGGTGTAAGTATGTATATATGAGCAGATGTCATAGAGAATTATACAGATATACATTGTTATATTGTGTATGTGTATGATTTACAATGTAAAAATTACTTACAGATTATTAGCTCTGTGCCACCCATTCATGTTATTGTGTGTATTTTTTGTGTCAATAAATAAATAAAATGAGCAAACAAACAAAAAAACCAAAACCCCAAACACCTAGCACTCATGTGGATGTCACTTTGATATGTACAACCTACATGGTTGCAAGTACACCCTTTTATGGCAACGGATGTTCCTAACGACAACAGCCTCTTTTTGGGATAATGCACCCTGACACACAGCAAAGATTTCTTAGGAATAGATTGAGGAACATGACAAAGAGTTCCAGGTGATGACTTAGTTTCCAAATTCCCAAGAACTCAATCTGATAGAGCATCTGTGGGATGTGTTGAATGAAGAAGTCTGATCCATCTGTGGGATGTGTTGAATAAAGAAGTCTGATCCATGGAGGTTCTACCACATAATTTTCAGGGCTTATAAGATTTGTTGCTAATGTCACGGTGCCAGATACCACAGAATACCTTCAGAGGTCTGGTGTAATCCACACCTCAACACAGCAGAACTGTTTTGGTGGAACAAGGGAGATCTATAATAACATTAGGCCAGTGGTTTGAACAAAACAAAATTGATGAGTATTGTTATTTACATAAATAGCCCATAATTAATCTTTAATTGCAACAGTTAAGCAAAAATCATTCATAAGAATTTGCCTTTGCTTATTTGTGTTTGCATGCAGTCTGTGGCCTAATAAATCAAATCAAGTAAAGGCAATTCATGGTTGGCAAAAAATACTGGACTGCCTTCACTAACACTTATCACATATTTACTTTACTAGAATTTTTAGATAATTAAATGCAATGAATGAAGGAGCAACATGTGTCTGACTCAAAGTCCACATGTCCTTTTTGGGCCACTGTAGATCTATAACTTCAGAGGTCTCAAGACCTCTCCTGCATTGTTGTGGCCTCTTTTTCCCCTTGATGGATTTTCACTTCTTCCTTGAGATTTCTTTTAAAAAAGCTTCTTGATGAAAATTTTAACTAGTGCTAAAACAAAAGTTCATTCATTTTATGTTAATTTATCAGAATTTACATCTGCCTATGTGATAGTGCCAAAATGAAGGAAAGTAATGGATGTTGTTGGGTTTTTTTGTGTTTGTGCTTTTGTGTTTGATACATTAAATGTTTCCTAGTTAAACATTTTGATGGCTTTGTGTTAGAACTGGTTCTGTTCATTCTTTATAATAAATGAAGTATGAGAAGATACTGGTAAAGTATTTTCAGGTTTATTGAAACTGACCAGACAGAATGGGTACAGCACAACAAACAAACCAATCATTGCCATTATTGTTAATGTCACAAATATTTGCAAAACAGATTTATTAGCTAACAGTGAGATCTGTAGACGTAACATTTTTTGCTGATTTTCTTTCCAAATCATTATTATTATTGCTGAAAGGTAAACTGTAACTTCACTGTTGTTCCTGACAGACTGATCCTAAGGCACTGTGGCTGCAATAAATATCTTTACTCCCCTAAATCAGCTACTCTGTGGATAGCTGTCATTATTGGCCTATGAGGTGTTAGTGTTGTGCTGGGCCATTTTGGTCATTTAGACTTTCTTCTCCTTGGTCTCTGTGACTGAGGACACCACCTTCCCGTCCACCAGTGTCTGTGTGACTGTCATTACTTTTACTCGTTTCTGCTCGTCAACAGCATCCTCGAGCCTGGAGGAGTGAGAGAGAGAGAGAGAGAGAGAGATTTCTTGGAATGAGTTCAGTTGCTGAGACTAATTTTGCACATCAACAATAAGCATTGAGTTTCAACTCACTTGAAGTCTCCGCCTTCAAGGAGTCTCCTATAGGTGGCGATCTCCGCTTCCAGCTTCATCTTCATGTTGAGCAGAGCTTCATAATCCTGTGTCTGCTGCTGGATGTTGTTGCGAATCTGCATCAATTCAGCCTCCACCTGCATGGTGACTGAATTCAGGTTCTCGATCTCCATGTTGTAGCGCATCTCTGTGTCGCGCAACGTGCCTTCCAGTGAAGCTTTCTGCAACAAACATCACACAGGAGCCATGAGTAACACAAGGAACCCTATTCACACAGTGACAGAGAAGCAGATTCTATGTAGAAGGACACATCTGAGGTCTTGCTTAGGATATTCACAGTACAAAAAGTCAAGTTATAGGCACCTCCCACTAAAATCATTGATCAGTGCCTTAAAGCACTGATTAGTGCCTTAATTAAAAACCAGTCTAACCCCCAAGAAGAAATGATACAGCAGTTAAGTAAAACTTATAAAAGAAAAGTAATATTGGATTTTTAAAAAAAATCTACACACAAGGCTCTTCTGTGATTCCAGCTCAATCTCCAGTGTCTGAAGCTGTCTGCGGAGGTCATTGATTTCTGTTCGTGCACCTTGGAGGGCTTCTGTGTTTTGGGTGACTTGTACTTGTACTTCTTGCATCTGGAGAAAAGATGGTAAATTTTGAGATTATGAACAGATAACCAGATCTTTCTAAAAAACAACAACAACAGTGTTTTCAAACTTGCGCTACTAAGACATGAAATTAACCAACTAATGTCTTTACTTAAACAGACCTGTGACTCATGCCAGGCTTTAAGGTCGTCTTGATTCTTCTGGGCGATCTTCTCATACTTGGCTCTTATCTCCTCCATAATCTGAGACAGGTCCTGCCCCTTTGGAGCATCAACGTCCACCTGCACTCCTGACTGGGAAATCTGGCTACGCAGCTCCATTACCTCCTATTAAGACAGAGAAAAAAGGTGATGACAAGTTCAACATGATTTTGGTATACCATGTTTCAAGGAACACTTCTAGAGATGCTAGATGAAGACTCACATTGTCATGGTTTTTCTTGAGGAAGATGAGCTCCTCCTTGAGGGTCTCAATCTCACTCTCGAGGTTCATGCGGCCAAGGTTAGTATCATCAATGACCTTCCTCAGGCCAACAATATCAGCCTCCACTGACTGGCGGATGGACAACTCTGACTCATACCTTTAAAAAAATCATTAATGACATTAATAAACTGTTGCTAAAGGGTACCACAATATAAGTGATTACACAACCCACCCTTCATTATAGAACCAAAATGGTTTATGCTAAAAAATCTGTTTTTTTTTCTATGCCAAGAGAGTATTCACTCACTTCACCCTGAAGTCATCAGCAGCTAGGCGAGCATTGTCAATCTGGAGCACAAGACGAGCATTATCCACAGTAGCATCAAAGACCTACAACCAATCAGAAGATAGAGGTTAGCAAACACTTGCCAATGATTAGAGAGTTGGAGATAATGGGCCAGAAGGAAAAATACAGAAATGTACTTTCAGTGTACAAACTCGTGGAAGCATTCTGCTCAAATTTCAAAACAAAATGTATTAAACAAATTGAATAGGTCAGAGAACCAAGTGCCCCAGTTCTCTTCAGTGAATTTGTGGTTTGTCAAACTGGAAGTTCTGCTCGAACTGGAAACTCTGAAAACATTTTTTTGGAGAAGCAGTTATCCCTGTGGCTTTAATTTGCTTAGATAAGAGCTGGAGAGCTGCAGGTGTCAGAGTCCATTGGATAATCATTAACAAACAACTAATTCATAGACCAAAACCAGTTTAAGGGAACATCAAAGCTCATGTTAGGAACGAGGCGGATGGCAGGTTTCTTGTTTGTCCTGTGAGGCTGTTTTGCAAGAACTTTGTATGAAAGCATGCAAACCTATCTTGTTATAAAGGTGTTGAGCTTCACTGATTCTGCCACTTGCCAGTGAACTAGCCTTATGTAGGCTAACTGCCTTGAGTAATGGCTAATGCTATCATAGGGGGTTGGACTTTGTATACATGGTTATGCTAATGCTAATCTAAAAAAAAGGATTTAATTTTCCCAATCACTATATATTTAACTATAAAGTCAGTTTAAACTAGTTCACAATCAATCATTAAATTATAATTTTATATAAACCTATCATACTTGCATTCAGGAAGAGTATGATATAGTTGATATAAATAGTCATAATTAAAACATTTAGTTAAACATGGGAGCTGTCGATAAAATTTGTGTGTACAGTTTCTTTTTTATCTCTACAACACAGGAGCATTTTAAAAATGGCTTTTTAATATGGCCTCACTGAACTGTTCTGAATCTCTTTTGTCCTTGCTTGACTCACTCTTGACAAATGGGAGCTTCATTTCAGTGTAAGTAAGCCAACATTTTATCCTGACTCCGCTTGATGAATTACAGCCACATTACAGTCCATCAAACCAGATATATGACTCAACTAATGTTTCCTCTGGATGTACATCACAGAGGAACAAACTTAACAAAGTCTTATGTGCGCTTTAGCACCTTTCTACCTCTATTTCAACTTCCTTAACTTCCTGAGCAACTAATCTTTGATAATTGACTGTGATAGAATATTTAGTCACAATAGTCACAACACCTCAGCATTTTCACATTATTAATCTATTAATCACACTATTAATGTCTAGCAGCTTTTCATCACCAGCTGGTTCATTGTGAACCCAGCTTAAGCTCTTTAGACTTTTCTGTTTCCTTTAAGGCTCCCACGGGCTAAAGATTCTCTCTGCTCCGTCGCAGAACTTCTGTCAGCGACAGGAATGTCTGAATACGTGATGAGGAATAAACACAGGACGGAAATGCTTAATCACAGGAATGCAGACTGAGAGCAGCAGAACCTCCTCCTCTTGTCTAGTTTTCCTCAGTCCTTTTCCTGTCAGTCCTGTACTAACTCGGACTAACTTTAACTTTAACATTCTGTTCTTACACGTGGCAAATGTCCTCGGTGGCATGAATTCATTCAGACACTCAAGGTTAAAAAGACTTTCCCTGTCCTTCCTCCCCCAGTTCCCACGTTACCTGTTTGCACACACTCACCTTCTTACGCAGGTCATCCAGAATGGCCTGGTAGCGGCTGTAGTCCCGCACATCGGGTCCCCTCTTCTCCAAGGCCTCGCGGATCTGCAGCTCCAGCTTGCTGTTGGCCTTCTCCAGGGACCTCACCTTCTCCAGGTAGGAGGCCAGGCGGTCGTTCAGGTTCTGCATGGCCACCTTCTCGTTGCCCATGATCTCGCCGGTGGCGCCGGTACCTGATACCTGGAATGAGGTGGACATGGAGGAGGTGGGGCCGACCAGGCCACTGCGGAGGCTTCCGTAGGATGCTGAGGAGATGCGGGAGCCCTGACCTCCTGCTCCGCCGTGGATGCTAGCTGACGTGAAAGAAGGCAGGATGGTGGTGCGCTGCATGGACACCTGGGACAGGGGAACCTGGGAGGAGGAGGAATGCATGGAGTAGGAGATTCTGCTCATGGCGGCTGTAGAGTGAACAAGAGTAGCACACGAACGGTGAGGCAGAGAACAGAGACGCAGCCAGATGAGTGCACAGGGTGGGAGGGAGGGAGAATGCCGGGCCTTTTTAAGCAACTTCTGCCTTGAAAGTCCCGCCCACAAGGCCCTCCCTCACACCAATCAGGTTCTTCCATGTCTATGGTTTTGTGTAGCTCTCAGTGACTGGAGAATGTGTAGACAGTAAAAACTGCAGACTTTTTTTCTTTCCTATAATCAAAGTAAAAATGCTTTGGGTTGTGGGAACGTTTTAAATTGTTTTAAACAATACTGTTTTTCTTTGCTAAAACATACTTCTATTTTTGGTGATTTTTGTTCATTGGAAAGTTTAAAAAATGTATATATATAGTTTGTAGAGGTTTGTATCTTAAACTGAATGTAATTTTCCATATATACGTGACAATCTTTACTGACAATATCTGGATAAATAAGAAAACACTGACACTAACCAGAATACATAGAAATAAAACAGAAATAAAGAGACATTTCTCACATAGTTTACACAGTTCATTTCCTTTATTATTTCAGGTGTAAGGAATGAAGCCAATGAAAGGAAAAAGTCTCCTAACCCCTATATGGAAATAACAATTGAGACACACATTGATTGAGAAATCAGAGTCTGATGAAATAGAGTTTTTTTTCCATTGACTGGTGTTTTGAGCAACACACCTTATTAGAAGGTTTAATTCAGTACTTTCTACACATATCTATACATAAACCATTAACGTAAAAAAAAAAAAAACAAAGACAGTAAGATGAGTGTGAAATACTGTAGGGTCTGTCCATCTATAACTATAATACTGTAAGGTCTGTCCATCTATAACTATAATACTGTAGGGTCTGTCCATCTATAACTATAATACTGTAGGGTCTGTCCATCTATAACTATAATACTGTAGGATCTGTATATCTATAACTATAATACTGTAGGGTCTGTCCATCTATAACTATAATACTGTAGGATCTGTCCATCTATAACTATAATACTGTAGGATCTGTCCATCTATAACTATAATACTGTAGGGTCTGTCCATCTATAACTATAATACTGTAGGGGATGTCGATCTATGATTATAATGGCACTATGAAAAAGGACAGTTCCAGTCTTGGCTCGTCTCCAAGTATTCTACACCTGTTTTAAAGATTTTAAACACTACTGTCTCCATCAGTTTGTTCCTTATGGACACCTGTATGTTGTTTGCTGAGATGCTCTGTGACAATATTGTAAAAATGCCTTGTAACAATGTTGTGAAAACTGCCATACAAGTAAAACTGTCTTTCTATAATGCCTTAACTATAATGGCTTTTTTAAAGCTCAGCCAACAGAGCTGTTTCCCTCACTGCCCCGCCTGTAAAAGGATATGGATGTTTGTGATGGTAAATGAATGAACAATTATTCTGGCTCCAGAGTACACACACATGTAGGGACAAAGAACTTCAGCTAATCTCACTGTGCTGCAGTTACCCTGTGGTTCTGGGGGGGGGGGGGGGGGGGGGGCGGGGGGGGGGCCGCCCGCGCGGCGGCGGCGGGGCCCGCCACGCCCGCGCCCAGCCACGCCGGACGCCACACG
>JAOYMR010000022.1:7699772-7709982 GCA_025802075.1 Tenebrosternarchus preto
GAGAGAGAGAGAGAGAGAGAGAGAGAGACACACAGAGAGAGAGAGAGAGAGAGAGAGAGAGAGAGAGAGAGAGAGAGCGAGACAGAGAGAGAGAGACAGAGAGAGAGAGAGATACAGAGAGAGAGAGATACAGAGAGGGAGATACAGAGAGAGAGATACAGAGAGAGAGATGGTGTGGGGGATACATGTCCTTGTTGCTCTGCTTCTGTTCAGTAGGTTGTCTCGTGTTTCTTGGCTTGAGGTTGGATCACACTCAAGTTGGATGAAGAAATGAGAGAAGTTTTATTTCTACAGGTTCCTGTTTCAAAAACAAAAGCCGGGATTCTGTAATGGACCAGAGGAAGAGAAGTCAGATTAAACAAAGTGACTCACTGACCAAAATGCGACTGACTGAGTGAAAATGTAGCAAATATGTTCTTCATCATATTTACCATGAACAGTATCATTTAACAGTATTGCAATCTCATCCATTACAGTGGTTAGAAGACCTAACACGAGGCCGGCTAGGTGTGTAAGAGTGCGTCTGTAAAAGCAGCCAATCAGCTTTCAGCTGAAATGTATTACCCAGTGAAAATGGAAGCAAAGGGGTTGTGTTGAAGCAGGAACCATTTAACACGTTCAGGATGGGATCCCCCCCCCCCCAAAAGGCCCTTTGCATAACAACCCTGAGAGGACCACGCCAAATCCTACTGACCCCAAAACAATGTGCGGACATAATGCAATCTCACGGGAGGAGGAGGTTAGGCTGCACTTGAAGAACAAGTAGAAGGAGTCCCCAGTCGAGCCTTATCTGCACAGATACCACAGTGCTGATCCCAACCCACTGCAGTCATGCGTTCACTCCTCCTGTCCTCTCGCTTAACGCTGAACCACAGATTAAGACCTCAGGGGAAAAAAAAAAAAACAAAAAAACTTCTCCTTCTCTCAAATACTCCACATGACTTTCGATGAAATAATTCGAAATCCAAAACTGTACCCAAGCGTTATGTTAAAATGGCTATTGTTATGTGTGCTTTTGAGTTTATGCTTGTATTGCTCAGAAGTAATGGTTTTATTATGGACTACAAAAGAGAGTTATGGGATCATCGGTCCACTGATAAAGTCGATAAAGTTCATTGTCATTAAAGTGACTGTAAAAGTGACCAGGTTTGTGAATCCTGATACAGCAGACCCCGAGGCAAGGCCTTTAAAAACGCCATAAAGGCGTGTCTTCTAAACAAAGTGGACATCGCCCCTCTCCACGCTATTAGTTTTCACGGCTGTGCAGTCAAGAGCTGCTCAAGATCCAAAGCTCTTATGCAATATCCCAAGATATCAGCAGTTCTTAATGTTAATGCATGCAGTATTACTTGGGAAGGATGTGATTTATAATCCAATAGGTGCCATAAAGGGTGGGTTGTTTGCGCCGATATTGTTAAAACAAGGGTGTGTACGAACCAAGCCTCACCTTTAACACATGTCAGGCCGAATTAGCTTGTGGATGTATGAAGTACAGCATTTTGAGCCAGGAAGAGTTACCTGCACATATATTTACTGAGATAATTAAAGCCATACCTTATTTGAGTAGTCAAATAGTTTTAGGTCATTTCGAGATGAGGCATTCGTTTAGGTGTCGCAGGTCTATAATACTCACAGTTCTGTTAACTACAGAGTATAGGATGCTTTTACAGTTGTGACTGCATTCAAATTCATTTGAACAACAAACTTGAAAATTTCACCTTTCTGGGTAAATGCTTCTCTATTTCTGTGGAACTTTCCATGGTTTTAATACGTTTATTTTAAAATACTTTTATTATTTTCTTCAAATGTAGCTTACATGTTTTGAGGGATCCCGTGGGCTCCATAACGCACCTTCACACAATGGGTCTTTCTATGATTTTCTATGATAAAATATCACATTTTTCCATGCAGCACACACATCCCTTTGGCACTATGTTAAATTCTTGTTTTGCCAGAATTTCCACAGCAGCTTTCCTGGTAGTTTGGATTGAAAAGGGCAGAAAAGAGGGTGGAGTCCACTGAATATCCAGGTAATGATTAGATGAAGAATGTAAGCCAAAGAGTGTGGAGTTTCAGCCCCTCCTCCATTCCAGTCTACACTGAGAGAATGAGCCAATCAGAGCGGCCCCTTTGCTCCTCCCTCGAGCAACGCTGCAATACTAAGAGGGGCCGAGCCAGTCGTTCTGCCAATCTGCTCGGGTTTCTCCAGCTCATCAGACAAGCTTCCTGCTGCTTCTCTCTGCTCACCACACTCACACTCTCACCCTCAGCCACTTTAGGTCAGAAACACCACAGCCAGAATGTCATATAAGAAGACCTACACCATGAAGTCCTCGACATCTGGGGCAACACCGCGCAGCTTCAGCAGCCTTTCCTACGCCGGCCCCAGCGTGGCCCGCCAGAGCTACACCGTCCGGAGCAGCTACGGAGGGGTCAACCGTGGCCTGGGAAGTGGCCTGGGAGTCGGCATGGGAGGTGGTGTCTCCGGCGTAGGCTCACTGTACGGCTCAGGTGGAGGAATGGGTCAGGTGATACCCGTCACAGCCGTGACAGTCAACTCCAGCCTCCTGGCTCCCCTCAACCTGGAGATTGACCCCTCCATCCAGGCTGTCCGCACCCAGGAGAAGGAGCAGATCAAGTCCCTCAACAACCGTTTTGCCTCTTTCATTGATAAGGTGAGCAACTGGTATTTGGTACTCTGTCTGTCTGCTTGAAATTGTGTGTTACTGTGTCGGTGAAGTGATACAGGGAGGTACAGCTTACTGTGGTAATTCATAAAGACCTTAAAATGACTTGTGGAAAGCAGTAAACAGCACTGCTATGACTCACGAGATTAAAATAAGGAATAGAAATGTGAGACATCTGGTTTGTTTTACAGATTTACCCCCATATTTTGCTTAGATTTATAACAACTTCCTTGCTGTAGAGAAGAACAGGCAATGCATGGTCAAGTTGTGAACAGGGTGTGTCTCTGGTCAGAATGAAAGAGTTTTAACTTTGCTACACACTGTAGTGGGGTAGTCAATTCCAACTGTATTTGCACCTACACCTGTTTATAAATAACATTTAGTCACACTGCCATTTTTTAAATATAACCTTTACTTGAAGATAGTATTTGCTTTTTGCAACCTCTTTACAATTTAGTTTTAAGTGTTAAAACGTTTTTAAGGTTTCTTACCACCAGGCAAAAAAAAAGCTATTGTTCCTTTAACCTACAGGACCTGCTCTACAGAGTTAATATTTGATCAAGAGAAACGGTGTCAGGTTCACTAAAGAGATTACATAACGAACTCTCTCAATTCAGTGATGACAAGGAATAATCTGGTTTTAATTATTTTGACTGTGTAACATCAGGACCTAGACATTTTCCATGTTCTTTGCCTTTCCCTTATGGAAATAGTCTGCTTTGCATTGCACCGAACTTTAATGAAGTCACCGTTTTGAATAAAAAAGACATCAAACAGTGCTCTATCTTAGCTGATGTAAACGTGTTGTGGTTACTTTCATTTGTGAAATCCATTATCATTTAATTATTACTTCTCTAATTACATCTCAAACATTCACGGGCAGGCACACACAGAGATACACACACACACACACCTCTAAAAGACTGAAGCAAATCTGAGAGCTCTTCTCTGCAACTTTCCTGTAATGTTTTCATGTTAGGTGAAATAGTAAAACTGACCACCAGCACAAACAATATATGCACCATCACTTTTTCCAAATTCAACTAATCCTTGTCACTACCCAACATAACCGACCTCCTCTACCCACCCACTCCAAATCAGGAAAATCATACTGCTCTCGTCTCCCCATCTCCCCCTACTGGTCTTCTACTGGGATGTGCGTCATCATTTCCCTGGAAAATAATACTGCTATGCTGCAGACAGTCATCCATAGAGTACAACTTGAAGCCAAGCAGGGTTTCTTTGATTCTCCATGATTCACGCAGTGTCTGTTGGCATCTGCTTGTGTTTCACTAAATGTCAGGCTTACCCAGAAATCACAGTGCCATTCAATTACTAGCTGCAGTACTGAACCACACACAGTGTTCTTTGAAGGCCTAAATATGGTCTCCATTTGTGACTTGGCTGAAAACAATAACCCCATTCTCCTCTCGCCCACCCAGGTACGCTTCCTGGAGCAGCAGAACAAAATGCTGGAGACCAAATGGAGCCTCCTCCAGACCCAGACCACCACCCGCTCCAACATCGATGCCATGTTTGAGGCCTACATCGCCAACCTGCGCAGACAACTCGACAGCCTGGGCAATGACAAGATGAGACTAGAAGCCGACCTCCACAACATGCAGGGCTTGGTCGAAGACTTCAAAAATAAGTGAGTTAACAGCAAACACTTGAAGACAGTGGGACACTCTCCACCCTTGGGTTATAGTGAATGGATATTGACCTATTTTTTTGTATGCAGGCTAAAATGTTCCCAATGTAAATGGGATCCAAAATTGGAAACAGATGGAGAAACATATTTTATTTGGGTTCTGGGAATATGTTCAGGTTGCCAAACTGGTTTATGCAACAACAACTGAAAAAACGCAAGGCTACACGCTCTCCTCTCCTCATGATATGAAATCATATGAGTAATGGTTGCTAAGGTCACTCCCTAGGTTTGCTAAAACCATTGTTTTAGGATTTACTTCATTGTCCTGGTATGTCATGGATAATACCATGGGTGTTTGTCTTAAACAATAAAACATAGTAAGGCTAAAACAGCCAGCAATCAGAGTCAGAAATTTTATGCCGCACCTTTTTATGAAACTGCATATAAAGATGATATGATTGCTTATATGGAGCCATTAGATATTAAACAAAATCTTGGCTTGAAACCTGAGCCATGACATCCAGAGCTTTTTTTTTCAGATGCACTGCACTGTGCTTCCCCCTAGTGAGCTGCAAATGTCATATCCTGGCTCTCTTTGGCTTCTACTGGCTATTTATGGTTTGCATTTTTTCCCCCTTCCTCAGGTATGAGGATGAGATCAACAAGCGTACAGAGGCGGAGAATGACTTCGTCCTCATCAAGAAGGTGAGAACGGATGGCCTTGGTCTGAACTGACAAACGCACAGCAGTTTCCACGCCGCTGCTATTCAACTGTAACTACAGCAACAGCTTTGAACAGGTTTTGAATGTGTTTTACAGGATGTTGATGAGGCATACATGAATAAGGTCGAGCTGGAGGCTAAGCTGGAGAGCCTTACAGATGAGATCAACTTCCTCAGACAGATCTACGAGGAGGTACTCCATCTGTTATTGCACGCCTTCCGTCAGTGCAGTATCTGCTGGTCCAGCATCTTTATATGTATCTAACACATGCTCATTATTTGCTCCTGTACCCGCTCGACTCCTGCAGGAGATCCGTGAGTTGCAGTCTCAAATCAAGGACACCTCAGTGGTGGTGGAGATGGACAACAGCAGGAAGCTGGACATGGATGCCATCGTGGCTGAGGTCCGTACACAGTATGAGGACATCGCCAACCGTAGTCGTGCCGAGGCCGAGACGTGGTACAAGACGAAGGTATGGGAAAGCACGCGGTTCTGGAGGACAGGGCTGCTAGTCATTTAAGGCATTAGCCCAAACCATCTAATCTGGGTTTTTCTTTTTTTCCCAGTATGAAGAAATGCAGACATCAGCCAACAGGTATGGCGATGATCTTAGGTCAACCAAGTCGGAGATCAGCGATCTTAACCGCATGATTCAGAGACTGCAGTCTGAGATCGATGCTGTGAAGGGCCAGGTAATTGCACAGTGATATGTTCATATCTCAATATATCTTTAACTGGACACCACAGAAAGTGACTGAATAAAAAAAGATGAAGAGCAATGCCTACCACGGGTCTTGAAATGGTCTAAGACAAGGGTTATTACCTAAAGCGCATTGCCTTTTCACCCTAGCGTGCTAACCTGGAGAACCAGATTGCGGAGGCCGAGGAACGTGGGGAAATGGCAGTGAGGGATGCCAAGGCTCGTATCAAGGACCTGGAGGAAGCGCTGCAGCGAGCCAAGCAGGACATGGCACGCCAGATCAGAGAGTACCAAGACCTGATGAATGTCAAGCTGGCTCTGGACATCGAGATCGCCACCTACAGGAAACTCCTGGAAGGAGAAGAGGACAGGTAAGTGCATCAATTAAGCCATCTTTCAGGGGTGCTTGCTAATTGACATTTTGGGTTATATGTTCTAACTATACTTCTGTTTTACCAATAGACTGGCAAGTGGAATCAAGGCCATCAACATCACAAAACAGAGCAGTAAGTTCTCTATCTTCTCTTGTTGACAATTTTAAACAATATATACAGTGCAGTACAAAGTTAAACACAGAAATGTGCGATGAATCCTAACGTGTTACTTTTTTGTAACTCTCCAGCGAGCTACAGCTCCTTCCCGATGGAGAGCGCTGGTAGTGCCTACAGCAGCTACTCCAGTGGTTACTCCAGTGGTCTTTCCGGCGGCTACGGTGGCAGCTACACTTCAGGTGGCAGCTACGGCGGCAACTACGGCGACAGCAGCCTCAGCCAGACCAAGAAGAGTGTGGTCATCAAGATGATTGAAACCAAGGACGGCAAAGTCGTGTCCGAGTCTTCCGAGGTAGTCCAAGATTGAGCAGAGGACGTGGTCTCCACTCCAATTCTCTAACCTCGTCTTCTTATCCATTCCTCATCTTGCGTGTAAAGCAATAAGATGGTCAAAGTAAGCAGTCATGGAGGGATACAGTCATATACCATGCTGTAAAGCAAAAAGGTCTTCACTCTGACCAAAGGATTTGCAAGGGACCAGCAATATCTTCTCACACTGTGCCTTACACATGTGTCCCATGTTCTGCACTAAAAAATACTTTCAGTTCATTTTACACAACCTGTATTGTCTTACTCAATATATCTTCCAGCCCATACCTATGGACTGGAGAATGCTCAATCTGCCACCAACATCTGCCATTCTTTGTGTCACCATATCCAGTGCACTGTGACAGATATTTACATTTTGTTAATGAAGGGTTATGTTCACATTTGTCTTAAAGAGCAGTGCTGTTTGTGGCAGATGCAATGTCTTCCCATTGTATTCGATCAGATGCAAAAGGAAATGTCCACACTGTACCACGAGGTGCTGTTTTGTTTTGTTTTTTTTGCTACCAAAATAAAGTGTTTACTTAAAATACCTTTCAACTGTTTGATTTTCCATTCGATTCCTGATGTGAGTAAACACTCAACCTTCTCAAAAAACACCTAAAAACACCTTTAACTGCATGCAGCCCCAAACTGTCTTAACGTTGCATTTCACAAGTGCAAGCAAAACTTTCAGTTGGATCAATCGGTTTCACCCACCTACAATCTTCCATTTGGCTCAACAAGGCTTTCCAGTCCACATCTATGAGCTGACAAATAATTGCTCTGCCACACCAGAGACTGTAGCTTTGATGAACATCTACATAACTGTAAAAGAGGGCAGAACCGAGAGAATCTCACTTTGCTGTCAAAGGACAGAACCTCCTTGATGAAGATCCACAAATGGAATGTAGGACTCATGGAGAACAGGGAGGAGATGGGGGAGTGGAAGGGTGTGAACTCACCAGTGTGAGTTTTACTGGTAAACACTGCATAACTTCAAAAATATTTGGCCAAATGTAGTGGGAGAAGTTATGTGCTTACAATACTGGTGTAATACTCAAGAATCTTCTCTAATAAATACATAGACAGGCCAGTAATACTGAAGCCTGTGGTGGATATTTGTCCTAAAAAGACACTTAATGTTTTCTTAGTAATGCCTTCTAAATGTTGTAACCAAATCCGATACTGTGCTGGTAAAAAATAATTAATAAAAGAAGTTGTGTATAACATTTCAGTACAAGCACATTATCATAAAAGCTAAATGTCATTTCAATAAAAGCTAAGAGAAAAACTGTCCTTCCTATGAAGACTCATTCCATTGGCATTTACAGTAAACTTTGGCCACCTGTATAGCAACAAAGGACAAAAAGATTGCTATCGATTGACCTCTGACAAAGTTAAATAATATTACATATATAATGTTATGTATCTAATGACTCAAGGATAACAAAAATGTCTGATTGTGGAAAAGTACAATGGTTGTGACACCATCAATTAATAATTTATATGAAAATATGAAGCTGCTCACCCACCCTTCATACTGCATGCTTTATGTCCTGGGTGTATCCCTGTTATACAGTGTTAAAATCTTTGGGAGACCATCCTTTCTCATTTAAAACATTGTTTCTTTCATCTAGGCTTGCCAAGCACCTGTGAGACTTGTGAATTCTGACCCTTTGCCTTTTCTTGGCAGTAAACGTTTTGAAACATAGTCCAGCCTTTGTTCCTAACAATGTAAAGTCTGGGATTGGTTCTAGGCTGACAGAACTTCTAGGCTGACAGAACATTTCAACTCTAAATACACACGAAGAGTGGAGGAGATAGTCAGTGCTCTGTGAGAGCTTTAAACGGTCATGTGCACTGCCTAACTTCCCAGGATGATAAGCGTTTTGCATTCTGTGGCCACAAGAGGGCAGCATTTTTGTACACAGTGCATCTCACCCTAGGTTACACCTGTGTCCTAAAAGGCTTTTATTTCCTCCATTCACTTTCTTCTTTCCTCCCGGCACCCAGCAAAATATTCCTGTTGCATACATTAGCAAATCTAAAGAGGATTTCAGGAGGAAGATAGATTTTTTTCAGTGTAGCATTTTAAAAGTTATTGAAGTACACTCCAGGACAAAAAAGGACCAAAATCAAGTTTTAATTATCTCAACAGCTAGAAATCATAAGTTTGCATGTGCAGATATGTTAGTTTGAATTTTATATTAAGACATTTCAATCTTTTCAATTTTGTGTACAAGTAACCTGTTTAACTGTTTCCCCAGTTTACGGCAACAACAAACACTGACAAGCAAACGGTTTCATTGGACGACAGTTAAAGATGGCGAATACATTTAAAACCCATTACAGGTTACATGTCAAGAAGACATTCCTTCCCCTTTTGAACCATTTGTATCTGTGAGTTTCAATACAGGTGGGCCTTAAGCCCCAAAATAAACAGTCTACACATGATTCAATACAGGTACCCAACACAACCTAATGGACTATTCCCGCAGTCTGTTTTTAGTCATGAGAAATGAATCAAACTGGCCTAAATATAGCTAGCATATGTATTATGTACACATTTTATTTGGTAATGTCATAGATCACACACATGTCGGTGTGAACAGTGTCCATGCAGGATGCCTAGTGCATGCTTTCCGTTGTCACCTCTGTATGTTTCATTGTTTTACTCTCTTTGTGAATTCTAAACTAGTCAACAAAAAAAGAGAAATGAGGACAGCAGACAAGGATTTGCTTTAGGATCGGATCAGGACAGCGCGAACGTCGTCTCCCTAACACGTCTAAGAGGCTGAACAAAGGAGAGACATTACTCACACAGCACTTTTGTTATACTATCCAATCTCCAGTTTCAGCTGAGAAAGCAAAAGAATTTTTTTTACTCGTTTCACTCAGTTCAGAGAAGCCCATCAGACTGAATTTGTTCATACACATAACTGGAAATCCAGATGCAAACTTGGCGTTTGTCTTCATGCCTCGCTCTGAAGGCACATGCAGTGAGGGAGCTTCCAGGTTTTGCTCCCACCTGGTTCAATAGAAATATTTTCCCACAGACACCTTAAAGGTTAGGTTGTTTGAAATCAAGCCGCCTGTAGAGTCAAATTACTGGCAAAACATGCAGTGTGCTAGACACAAAAGGTCACCTTTGTAAGGCATTACCTAATTATATTGAGTTTCGTTCAGATGCATAATGTCATAGGCCAATCCCATGACATTAACTTGCATGTTGGCCAATTTGAACAGTGAATAGGACTTTCAGCTCTGAAAAAAATGTGCTCTGGTCCACATGTGTGTGTATACTACATATACAGCACTGTTGAATGAGGTGCTAATGGTTGTCTGTTATCTTTGACATTCTCTTTAGATTGGTGTGGACCAAGACTGAGAGTGGGATACATTGAGTGAAAGTCAAAACCAAGACCAAGAAAAAACCCTTAGAAGAACCAAAGGGGGGGGGGGGGGGGGGGGTAACATTTTCATTTGGCCCACCATGGGCCCCACAAAAAAAATGTTCAATTAATTAATTAATTAAATTAAATAGTAGGTTGTATATTTATAATGACCATGGTGAAATTAGAATTTCTGT
>JAOYMR010000022.1:7710082-7728925 GCA_025802075.1 Tenebrosternarchus preto
CCCCCCCCCCCCCCCCCCCCCCCCCCCCCCCCCCCCCCCCCCCCCCCCCCCCCCCCCCCCCCCCCCACCTGGTCCTTTGGCCCACTCTGGGCACCACAATAACAATGTTCAAGTAATTAAGTAATGAAAGTCTATCTTAGCTTGTATCTTTAGACTGACCATGGTGACTTTAGACTGTCTGTGTGGTTCATCCTCAATAAAATAAGTAATGTTCAGTTGGTGAGACTCAGTACATCAGTAGATCATGGATCAGGAATCTGGGCCTCTGGTATCTCCTGGAGCCTCAGCTTATAGGTCAAGAATCTGGGTCTCTGGTATCTCCTGGAGCTTCAGATGTAACATGAATAGCTCAACCGAGAGGGAGGTAAAGAGAGAGGGAGAAAAGATCACAGAACATTAGGTATGCTCTTTTGCATTCTTTCCAAGATGGACATTGAGAATTATCTGGTCCATTTTGAACAAATGGTCAGAACCTGGGGACAATAGGCTTGTCGACTGGTGTCATTGCTGACAGGCAAGGTCTTGAGGCATATACAGCTATGGATGAGGCAATGTCTCACTCATATCCAGACCGTATCCAGAAGGCTGATGATCCGCAGAAAAAGGCCTTTATCTCAATATTGAATTATGTCGGCAATTACACAAAATGTAACAGGGCCTACTCATTATTGCAGTCATATTATTATTGCAGACTTAATTTTAAGTATTGGGTATTAAGCACTGGGTATTAACGGATTCTTGGATATTCCTTCAAACCGCGGTAATCTCTGACCATTATTTGATTTCATTTGAGTCACATTTTAGTCTTAATACCAGCTCCTCCCCTCGTTATTGTATAAAGCACTCGATAACTGCATCTACCGCAACACAAATTATTGAAATCCTTCCAGACTTAACTGCCTTAGTTCGCTCTCCATCAGATCCAGTGGAGTTAGACAGACTAACCCACTGCTTAGAAAATACTTGTAGATCAACTCTAGATATAGTAGTGACACTCAAACTTAAAAAGACCAGATTAAAAAAGCTCGTTCCGTGGTACAATGATCGAACTCGTAACCTGAAACAAGTACGTAAATTAGAGCGGAAATGGCGATCGATTAAGCTAGAAGTATTCCACTGTGCCTGGAAAGACTGCACTCATTGAGTACAAAAGAGCACTTACTAAAGCACAATCAGCATACTTTGCCTCCCTGACTGAGAATAACAAATGTAATCCTAGATTTATTTTTAGTGTTATTTCTTATCTTACGACAAATCAGGCTGAACCAGTAACGTCTTTATGGATTTCTTTAATAGTAAAATAGAGAACATTAGACTAAACATAAAACCCCATAATAGCTAATCCCACCGGTCTGTCATCTGGTATGGCTGATATTGAACAACATTTTGTTTTTGAATTGTAGAAAATTATTTCGTGTCAAAGTTTCATTGCTAAATTGTACAACTTGTACATTAAATTCAATTTCCTAACTTCTGATCAAGAAACCAAATCTCGATCCAAATATATTACCTAGTTACAGACATATCTCAAACCTATCATTTTTATCTAAGATTATAGAAAAGGCCGTGGCCCAACAATTATGCATGACCACAGCAGAAGGTGACCAGTATACAGAAGGTAACAGTATACAGTATACTACATAACAGTATACTGTATACTATATAACCATCTTGTATGAAACCTATAACAGACTTAATTAATCAAATTCCAGAGCAGAGGCCAGGCAACAGACAAAGAGGACAAACCAACCATCTGCTGATCACCTCACATCATCCAAGGATGGGCCACCTCTTGGGTGATGTCATGTGGTGATCAGCAAACTGTCTGTTCCTTGAGCTGCTACGCAGTAATAGAGAAAACCAAAAAAACCCTCTGTTGATAACTTAAATAGTATTAAAGTGAATAACACACAGAGCACAGCCAGCACCTTCAATCTAAAATGGATTGGTAAATATTAGATCCCTAACATTTAAAGTGCTTGTGATAAATTAATTCATCACACATCATACAATAAATGTACTCTGTTTGACCGAAACCTGGATCAGGCCGAATGAGTGCATAACGTTATATGAAGCAAGTCCTTTGACTATAACAATATACACAGCCCTTGTCTAACTGGCTGTGGAGGCAGCAGTGCATTTATATATAATGACATGTTAGATGTAAACCAGAAATCCTTTGAAATTCTTTTTTAGTAACATGACTGTTGTACCCTGTTGAAATGAATTGGTATATACAGGTCACCAGGACCCCACTCAAATTTCAACAATGAGTTTGTAGTCTTCCTCTTTAATCTAGTTACTTTGGAGGAGAGAGCTGTTATTGCAAACCTACTTGTATAGTCAGGCTTTCTGTTAGTGCCTCTCATCTGAGATAAAGAAATAGATCTGGAGGTTCATAGGCCTTGAGAGTTATGGTAAACTGGGGTATCATGATGCTGCCATTTCACCTCTTTTTTCACCTCTTTGATACCTCCATAGAGGTATCCTCTTATTGGAATAAACCTACCAGAGCCATATCATCCACATACTTAAAAAGAAAAGAGGTGCCTTCAATTTTCATTTCATTACAGAAGATAATAAACAATACTGGTGATAGAACATCCATGGGGTGCTCTGGTTCTTGAGGAATTCTGCTCAGACATAACACCATTCACAGACACTCAGGGCCCTATGAGAAAGAAAGTCACTAATCCATAAAATAAGCCCTTTATTCACTTCAAGCTCAATTAGGCTCTGTAATAAAGTATTCATTTGTATAGGATTAAAAGCTGAACTAAACTCTGAAAATAAAACCCTGAGGTAATTTCTTGTTTTCTGTAAATGTTTAGCAAGAATAGTATCTAAGAACAGAATGGCATTGCCAGTGCGCCGCCTTGGCTTATAGACAAACTGGATAGCAACCAGAAGGCTACCTATGGACCCAATCAAGCACCCAACAACAACCTTCTCTGTGCATTTACTCAAAATGCTGGTCAGAGCAATCGGTCTAAAATAATTTGGAAATAAAGCTCCAGGTGTTTTTGATACATGGATAATTGTGGTTATTTTCCATGACTGTGGCAGAACAATGATCCAAAATATTTGTTCAGCAAGTAACCGCTGAAGTTTGCGTGTTCAACAGATTTGCCCCACTCAGTGGTTGAGCAGCCTGTTGAAAGTTATCTGGTTATAGGAGACTCAGTTTCAGCATATGAAATTAGCAATCACCTTAGTGACGCCAGCATCCATAGTGAAATGTAACTTGGGGGCTAGAGCACCTAACATCAAGGCAAATAGATTATTTATCAAGATTATTATACACATCATCTCCAATGATGTGGCATTGAGGCAATCAAAGATGACCAAAAATAATGTTTAAGAGGTGTGTGAGTTAGTGGGGACAAGGTGGGATGCACTAACATGTTCCAATTCCAATCTGCTGTGGTGAAAAAACCTATAGCAGACAATTGCTAAATGTCTAAATGGCCATCAGAAAAGAATGACAGTTTTATAGATAACTGGATATGTTTTGAAGGCAAGCCATGCCTTTTGAAGCAGAATGGCTTTCATTCCCAATGGGAAGTTGCTTCTCTCATTTCAACTAGCATAGCTGCAAGGCTCTATAACGATTATGTTGCTTTGGAATGGGAACTGTCTAACCAGAGCCAAGGCCAGGCAGCAGGACCAAGAGGCTAAACTTCCTGCCTGCAAGCTGCAATGATATGTCACATAGGTTTCACTCCTTTGAGATTGTGTCTGTTCCTTGTGTTTTCCAAAATAGCCTTCATAAAATCTGTGCTAATAACCTAATTAAGGTTCAACTGGATGGTGCGGTTTACCATTATCCACTCTAAACTGGAATTCAGATTAGTAAAATCAGATTATATAAAATCATTTTCATCTAAAGCATTAATTTGTAATGATATTATTACTGACCTTAATTTGAGCATGCTCTGTTTAACCAAAACCTGGATCAGACCAGATGACTCCTATCTGTAGCTAACTCCCATCCTAATGGTTGTGGAGGTGGTGTAGCCATAATGTATTACAGAGACAGAGGTGTTTCTCAAAAATCAAGCTCCAAGGCAAACTTACAGTGTGTCCGGGTCATCCTCAATTAGGAAAATGTTACAGTCCTTTATGTTAATTAGTATTTTAATACCCCCCAAGGTCCTTGCTCTCAGTTTCTGCAAGAATGTTTGGACTTTTTATCTAGCTAGTGCTATCAACGGATAAGGCAATATTCACTTTGACAATATGCATGATTCTTTTTGAATAAACTTTCAATCTATTCTTGATTCCATGGGTATTGTGTTTCCTAAATTTTCCACATTTTAATTCTAATTACCAAAATAATACTTCAGTAATAAAAATTAAAGATGCAGACTCTTGAATAAGTTGAAGAGAATAACTGGTTCTTTATTAGATATATTTATTAGATACGTTCACACTCAAGGCATCGTCCAAAGAATGTCTGACAACAAAGTAAGGGCTTGCACCTTTATACACTTTTGGCATAACCATTCATTTCTCACAGACCTGCGCTAATTGCCTGTATTAATTGCACCCATTTGAACTCGTTACCTACAATGTTGTCCTGGTGTCCTTAGACCAGCTCTTTGGTCTTGGCCATGGTAGAGAGGTGGGAAGTGTGATTGCTTCAGTGTGTGAATAGGTGTCTTTTATACAGGTAACTGTATATTATACAAACGCTGGAAATACACCTTTGTGAATCGTTTTACTTGGTGCTATTTACTGCTAACATAATATTAAATCTGGTGATATGTTTTTTGATTTTGGCATTGTGTTCTTACAGAACTGGTAGGTCTTGTGATATACGATGAACAAGCTTTGGGTATTTTTAGTTGAAAAGCCAATAACCAAAAATGCATCACTGCTTCCTTAACTCCCTAAAAAAAGCAAAATGACACCCATCCCTACAACTTCAAAAACGTCAGGGGATGCACAGTGCAGCAGACTTTCCGATGGAGTTCCTGCCGGGACCAAATGGAACGACACGGCACTAATGGACGTGTTCCTCCACGACCTGCGAGGGGAGCTGCAGGCCGAGCTCACGTTGAAACAGGACGTGAAAATCTCAACAGGGTAAGGTGTAACGCCACGGGGTAAGGTGTATCCTCTTTCCCAGGAGGAGGAGGAGATCATGGCCATGTACATCTGGGAGGCTCCCGCTCAAGGGTACATCCAGCCCTCCACCTCAATGGTGTCTGCCAGCATCTTCTTCATGAAGAAGATGGATGGGTGTCTTGGTCCATGCGTTGACTACTAGGGCTTAAACGCCATCTTGAAGCCCTACCCCTGTCCTCTACCGCTGGTTCCTGCTGCCCTTGAACAACTGCGTGGAGCCAGCTGCTTCACAAACCTCGACCTACGCAGCACCTACAACCTGGTAAGAATCAAAGAGGGTGAAGACCACTTTCAGTACAGCCACTGGACATTATGAGTACCTGGTCTTACATTATGGCCTCACCACAGCAGCCTCTGTTTTCCAGGCTTTCATTAACGAGGTCCTGAGGGAGTTCCTGGGTAGATCCATCGTCGCTTACACTGACGACATCCTGATCTACTCTTCTTCCCGGGCCCATCATGTACAGGATGTATGCACCATGCTGAGTACATTGATGTGTAACCAGCTGTACTGCAAACTTGAGAAGTTCGAGTTCAAACTAACTACAGTTTCCTAGGTTCCTTGGTTCTTTGGTCATCTGGACAGGCTTGGTGGGTAATGCAACCATGCAAGTTGGAGGTGGAGACCGGATGGCCACAGCCTCAGACCCGAAGGGAACTGCAACTTCTATAGGCGTTTTATCAGGTTATTCAGCACCTTGGTGAAACCCCTGACGGACCTCCTGCAGGGACAGAGGAAGTCACTGCATTGGGTCCCCCAAAGCAGAGCAGGCCTTCGTGGAGCTGTAGAGGGCCTTTAGCCTCTACTGCAGCAGCCAGACCCAAGTCGGCTGTTTGTGGTCGAGGTCCACACCTCAGACGTCAGAGTGGCCACTGTCCTGTTACAGAAACCAGCCAAGGGAGGTAACCTGAAACCTACTGCTTACTGTTCCAAGAAGCTCACCCTTGTTGTGTGGATCTACATGGTCGTAGTAGATTGCTTCTCCAAAATGGTCCACTTTCTGCCCTTAACCGTTCTCACAGCGTGGCAAACTGCTGACCTCCTGTTCCATTAAGTGTTCACACAGTTTGGCTTCAGTTTGGCTTTCCTGAGGATGTCGTGACAGACCGCGGTCCACAGTTTACATTGTGGATTTGGCAGAAGCTGCTCAGCCGCCTCACCGTCATGGTGAGTCTGACATCAGCTACCACCCCCAGGCAAACAGCCAGGTGGAGAGAACCAACCAGGAACAGGGTAAGTTCCTGCGTCTGTACTGCCAGGGGCACCCGGACACTTTGTGCACCTATCTCCCTTGGGCCAAATACACCCAGAACTCACCCAGAACTCACACTCAGTCGAGTGTGTGCTGGGCTACCAGCTTCTGCTCTACCCTGGAACCTCCAGGAACCAACCAGCAGTGGAGCAATGGTTCCAGAACAGCAACCGTAAACGCTTTGCGCCCGGCACGCTGGGCACTTTGCGTCGGGCACACCATAAACACTTTCTGTCATGTTGCGCCAGGCACCCAGATACAACACCACACCCACTCTCTCACCACACCTCTCCTTACCACGCTCCACCTCCCCAGTTTTTTGATACACCTGTTTCCACTTAATCACCTTTTCTCCTCTATATAAGCCTGCAGGTTTTAGCCATGGATGCTGCACATTCGCTTACCACAGATGGATGTTGCCTGCTGCCTCTGCCTCAGCCCCCTGTCCCTGCTGCCTTTGCCTCAGCCCGCTGTCCCTGCTGCCTCTGCCTCAGCCCGCTGTCCCTGCTGCCTCTGTCTCAGCCCACTGTCCCTGCTGCCTCTGCCTCAGCCCGCTGTCCCTGCTGCCTCTGCCTCAGCCCACTGTCCTTGCTGCCTCTGCCTCAGCCCCCTGTCTCTTCTGCCTCTGCCTCAGCCCACTGTCCCTGCTGCCTCTGCCTCAGCCCACTGTCTCTGCTGCATCTGCCTCAGCCTGCTGTCAAGTGACATGAGTCTTTTTTTTTTTTTAAAGGAGACAATACATAGATGCAGTACATGATGATAAACAATTCATCTTTGGACCTGTTTCCTTAGGTGAGTCAGTGTCAGTACAGACACAGTAAAATTCTAATAATATTGATATTTTATACATTGTTCTGCAGTTCTATTGTTTCGCCAGTTAAAAGACAGTCATGCTTTGAAGCGATCAGCAGGGGTGGGTGATAGTTTGTCATCTGATTCTTGGCTTAGGGTGCCAAATATTTTAGAGCCAGCAATGAATGAATAAGACAAGAATGATTCTAAAACATGATGATACTGAGTGTTTTGTTTGCCAAACCTTCATGTGTAGCAATCAGGTTCTTCTGTTTAGTGAAGAGTTGGAAAATAGGCTTTAATAGCAGGTTTTGAGTGTCAACAGAGCTTTGTAGTTACACCTCAGTGGAATACCCAGTGGAGCACTGGGAATACACTTCTGGGAATGTGTTCCTGGATAGATCCAGGTAGCCAAATAAAGCTCCCTCCAAAAAAATCTATATTATTTGACTGTAGTTTTGAATATTTTTGCTCTGGTACTGGGTGTACTGACAAAGATGGGATGGGAAAAATGTAGTAATGAGTTGAAGTGGATGCAATTCCTCTGAGACCTCAGTGAGGAGGATAACAAAATCTTACATTTACATATACAGAGAACTAGAATCAGATATGAAAAATATATGTTCAATAATTGTGCATTAAAATCAAGCAGCTTTATTTCTCTTGCTAATACTTAGACCCACTGTATTTTAACTGTTAAACTTTATTTAGCAGGAAATTCCTCATGAACCACTACCTGAAGTCTGCTAGGCAGTGGAAATAACATTTGGCATCAAACTAACAAAAATACAAAGCGTCGTTCCTAGATTATTGCTTAGCAGCCCAACTTGAAGCTAAAATGTTTTTTCACCACTAGAGGGCGGTATGCACAACAGATTACAATAGAGGCAGAAATGGTGCCCTCCAAAATTATTGCCACCCTTGGGTAAGATTTACACTGCACATGTGAGACTCTACACTAAGAGCATTGCTAGCATTGCATGTAATTTTTTTTTTTACCATTCTTTGCAGCCCTGGTTTTCCTGGATTTTGCTAGAAGTGTATTTTACCTCACTGTAAATTTGAATAGTAGTGAGAAATGTAATTAGAATTTGCTTAGAATGGGCCAGTAATTCTGGAAAGCACTGAGTGAATCAGTGTCTGACTCCCAATGGTCTTTGTTTTTCTCAATTATAGATCTAAGGCATGATACTGAAAATGTTTATATATTTTGTAAATACAATTTGTTTTAGATTCAGTTAAATTAGTAAATTTAAGTGGTGTTTCTAATTGGTGCGTCAGTGTGTCAGTTTTGTCATAGCATATTCTGACCACTAGGTAGCACTCTGTAGTGCTTCACAATTTAATGGGCTTTTTTATTTGTTTGCTTATCTTACTTGAATGGTTCATTTCAAATCATGTCACACACTTAAATGTGGCTGCAGCCAAAATTCAAAGCTGGCCTTTTTGTGGTAGTCCTGACTGGCATGATGATTACAGACCAGTCTGCATGATCCTCAAATGAATGGATAGGCATTTTTAACAGACAGATGGAATTTCATAGTGTATTGAGTTCACAACGTTTTTTAATCCCTGTGTGAACTCTTATCCAGTGTTTTTGTTGTTGTGGTATGAACACAGATATAACTGTCATAGTCCTTTGCTATATGTTTGGGAATTGCATGATTTTTGTAAGCCACACATTCTTTCATAGAATTGCAAAACTAGATTTTTTTTTCTCCTTATAAATGTCTGTGTACTAGAAATTCTGCAAGGTTGAGTCAGTAGAATGTGCTGATCTGTGGGGTGGGGGGAGGGTTATCACCTGACCTTGGTGCCTGCTTTCACAAAGGCATAAGCTGCAGACGACAGACACAGAGGCATTCAGAAAAATGTTAGAAGTACAAACATGAAACAGAATCATAAACAATCAAAACATTTAATCATTTTTTAAAGAGGCATATGCATTCCTTCAATGCTTATAACAATAATATAATTTATTTATAAACACCTTATAAATACCCAATTTATTCAAGATACCCAAGGATGCTACTTTGGCCCCATTCAGCTATTTTTTTAATGAAGAAATGAGAAGAACAGAAGTGTAAAGGAACATGGTTCCAGAGATTAAGGCCTGTTATAGTAAAGGTCTTATCCCCAAAAGTATGTATCCTGGAGGGTGGGAGTTGAGTGTCAGAGGTCTGAGAATGAAGGATAATAAGTATGGAGAGCAGAATGTCAGGGAGGTACCAGACCAAGCAAGGATTTTAAAAACCTTAAGAATAATTTTAGACTGTAAATGAATGTGGACAGAAAGCCAGTGTAAGTGTCCTAAAGGAGAAATAATATGTTCCCATGCTCTGGTATGAGTGAGAACCCTAGAAGATGAGTTCTTGGCATACTGCTTGAGCCCACAAAGAGGAACATTGCAATAGTCACAGGTGAATTAATAAAAGTATGAAGAAGGAACTCAACTACAGAGTGGGGCTGAGACTGATGTAGTCATGCTCTTAAGATTAAAATATTTAGTTCTTGTAATGTTTTTAATGCAATGCTCAAATGATAATATGGAAAAAATATGACACCAAGATTAACCTGGTTAATGTAGGACATTATAACATTTAGGACATCCAAGGCTGGTCGTCCAGTTTTCATTAGGGTGACGTCAGATTTATCATAATTTCAAAAATATTTTCCATTATTCCAATATTTAGTTTCTGTATACATTTGCAAATCATCTGTCTTGCAATGGAAGAGGACACCATGATGTTTAATGATATGTGGTATGTGGTAGCATGTGTATAATAAGAAGTAAAGAGCCAAGAATTGATCCCTGAGGAACACCATCAAAAAGCAAAAAAGAATCAGGCCTAAATCTACCAATGGAAGCAAACTGTCTGTCTTTAAGTTACAATTTAATATGTGTCAGATTTTAATGTCAAAGATGCCACTGTCAGAGATTCCAGTCAGGTTCTGTGCAGGTATGTCCAGCACAGTAGCATTACAGACAGTATGATTACGGTCAAAGGTAATAAAAAAAAAAATCCAAGAAAACAAGTTTAGGAAACCGTATGTTTAGATGTAAACATTTAAATCTATAAGTAATTACATGACAGGACATGAAACTTCATGTCTTGGTGGTGCAGTTGTTTGAGGTTTCGACCTGTCATTAGGGTATAGTTATAGTCATTATGGTATAGTTCACAGGTATCTATGGAAATGAAGAGATGGCTGTCGATGGCCAGAGAAGAATAAAGGCTTTTTCACAAGTTTTTTTTCCCCTGAAACTTTTACTGGTCAAGTATGAAAGCTATTTTTGAGCCCAGGAGCAGTCAAGAAAACTGGTTTCTGGTTTTCCTGAAACCAGTGGTCAGGTGTTTGCTTCGAGCAGTTACTATAATAAGATACTATAATAACCTTTATGGAGGGAGAATGTGTACTCGAAAACTACAACGAATGTCTTGTGTCGGCCTGCGTGGTAAAAAACTTTCTCCACCAACGTGGCTCCTTGTTTGCATGTAAACAATAGAACAGTAAACAGGTTAACCTATTGGCTAATATTTTGCAAACCTACATGGAGAAAAGTGACCTAAGGAATTGTGCGATCAGTTCACGGTTTGGATGGCACTTTTCTGTGTGAAAGCAAATCAGTGGTTATGAGCTCCTCCCTTAAACGAGCCCAGAAACGATCCTGTGTGCTGACTCAAGTATTCAGGGCAAGTGTGAAAAACGCCCTAGTTAATAGGTGGGAGCTACCCATGATTGATTTGGAAATAAGTTAAATGCGCATTTGTAATACACTTAAAGTTCAACAGTAATGCAATAGCAATAGTGTGATGGTTTAAAAAGTCATAAACCATGTTGTAGGCTGTAATTAAAGTATGATTCACTGTAGCATGCCAATTATAATATGTATAAAAACAACAATATGTATAAAAACAACTTCAGTGAATACAAAACAATTCATTTTCTTTTAGCACAATTTATATGCATGTAAAGCATAACTGAAAGTACACTGTGCTCCTTAGTATATTAAAATTATGTATACTTAAATATACTATATAGCTTAGATATCAGGGATTGTTTAGCAATTTTCTTTGACCAATCGATATTGCACTTCAACAAAATTTTAGAATTATTTTGTGCAGAACAAAACCATTATTGTGTATATATACCATCCTATCTAATTGGCACACCTGATTCCAGTCAGTAACTCATCTACACTATATGAACAAAAAGTATTGGGACATACCACTTAATCACTGAATTCATGTGTTACCATTGGAATAACTCTACCAAATCAAGCACCTAGTCATGCAGTCAGCCTTTACAAAATAATAGGAAATTCTGAAATAAAAGGTCATTCTAAAGAGGTCACTGAATTTGAGGTTGGTCTGATAGTAGAACGCCACTACTGCACAAGTCAATTTATGAAGTTTCTTTCCTTCTAGATAATTCCATCATCGGTTCTTAAGTGGTATTATTGAAAGTGAAACTGTTTAGGAACCTCAGCAAATCCTAGAACTTAATCAAGTCAAATTTCATTTATATAGCATTTTTTTCAACAGCCATTGTATCAAAGCAGAATTTCCAAGCCCCCAGTGATCAAGCCAAGGGCAACAGTGACAAGGAAAAACTCCCTGACATCAAGAGGAAGAAACGTTGAGAGGAACCAAGATTCAAGAAGGGGGGTCCATCGTCTTCTGATCAACCATTGGGCACCATAATAACAATAGTACAGCTGTGATAGATGAATAACAGCATTTGTCTGATTGAGCCAACTGAGTATGTTCTTTACGAGTGGCAGTTTGCATTACTGGGTTATCCTGTAACATTCTCACTATGCTTTGCTGTATCACTTGGGACCATTTTATGACACTGCTGTCTATCATACATACATACTAATATGACATGCTCATAACCCTTTGCAGTTTGCTCCCTTTGTAATTTGTGGTTTTACTGCAAGCCGTTCAGATTTCATGGCTAGAGACTTAAACAGGCTTGATGCAGTTCCCATGTTGATTTGAACTGACAGCTAGAGGTTTCACTCTGCATTCTACGAGAGTCAAAAGTGCTGACAGCAGAGAAAGATTAATGTTTTGCTAGGGGCAACACCTCTATCTGCCATCAGATCTGAACATGCCACAGGTCCCCTGAGCCTTAAGAGTACGAAATATACAGTATCGCACCATTATATGGGTTTCCTATTGGATGAAGAGCACTAACTAGTTCATGGCAGTGATACTATTGGCACAACAGCTAAAGATACAAGGATTTAAAACTTTCGCATTTACAAAGCACTTATGGTTTAATGGTGGTAGGCAATTCTAAATATTTAGATGTGTTCTGAAATTGTCTGGGAAAGTATGCTGACTCAGTATTAGCTGAATGCAGCATTGTTTCTTAAATTTGGTGCAAGTACTGAACCAACCTGCCAATTCTCTGCAAAAGGAAAGCACTTTGCTAAAATGTCTGACAGGCAGTAGGAGAAAGGACTCCTTTATTAAGCTTCTTGAGATGATCACAGTGGATTCAGTGGTGCAGTGTTTAGGCCTGGAGACATGAATACATTTCACCTCATACTCACATTGCAGTCCAAATGACTGGTCACAACTACCCATCAGTTAGAGAACCTTTAATTATCCATTAATCTGAGAAACACCTCAAAGCTTCTTTCATCTTCAGAATGCTTACCACATAGTTGTTCTTGTCTCTTTGGGAATGGTAGAACAATAGGAATCTGTAATCAGTTGGAGAGCATTCTACAGCTAATATAAGGGTGAGGATTCATTTGGTGTTATCTTATTCAGTTATGTGGAAACAATTGGTTTTGTTATACAGTGCAATTGTGAGGAGGGTTTTGATCAAGGGTCAAGATACTTCTGGCATTTGAGTGAACAGCTTCTTTGTTTAAATTTTTAGTGACCATTCCACTCTGTATTGTCGTACAAAGCCTTCATATCTTTGAAAGAGATTGGATTTTATTTGTTTCATCTGGTACAGTTGTGTACAACTTTCATAGAGAACATTCAGCTATTATTTTCCATGCTGTAGTTCTGTTAGCTACAATATTATTTCCATGGCTTCACTGCAATGTCAACCCATATGTAACTGACTGACTCTGAGTTACCCTGAAATCGTATGAAGCTTAACTTTCTAGAGAGTGTAATCTAAAATAAATGCCTAAATGGTAATTAACTGAAGTACACGTACTCCTGCACCACTAACCAGCCCCGAGTGCACACTCACTCCTCAGTTCCTGTCAGTCATCACCCTCTGGCACTCTCTTTCTTATTTACTAGTTATTCCGTTCACAGGTTTTCACTTTGTACTCACCCATTTAAAGCCCCACAGGTGCTGTAGTCCAGATTGTATCTTGCTCAACTCATAAGCCAAGCCGTTACCTTGTGTTTTTTCATAGTCCTCGACTTTCCTGCCTTTTTGTATGCCTTTTTAGGAGGCAAAAATACATATATTTCTTTATTTTTCAAATAAACATTAAATTTTTATGCCCACATCTCACTCCTGTGTCAAAAATGTTACATGCATTGTCATAGGAAGTGGCTATATTTTGATAATTTTTTAAAAAACGCATGAAGTATCCACTGCTAAATTAGGCTAGCTAAAGGGTAAACAACTAAAAATACACTTTCAGAATACATTTTAACATAGGCTGCCATACCATAAGAAGATGTTCTATGAATGGACCAGGAGGCAAATCTTTCAAATGAGCAACATTATATCATTCTTGGTAATAATTCACCCCAATGTCTTCTAAACTCTCCTTCCTACAACTTCAACAGAAAATTTGTCCAGATTATAGCATCAGGGTTTACACTGAAGTTTTGCCTGTGTGTGTAATACTGACCAGACGTTTACATAATAGTAAAGTCTTGAGGGAAATGCATTAGTCCCTTATGAAAGAGAACATTGTTCTTCTTGTCGTTTTAAATTAGCCATACCACAAAGGGAGAAGACACGTTTTACAAATCAGATAAAGAGAAGGGACTTGGCACTGGAATGCAGGCTGAGGCAAATCCTGCCTTAAACAAACACACACACATCACCACTCATGCACACTGCTCTCTATATAATAAACTAACCTTATGTTTAGAGTTTTCCTAGAGTATATGTACCAACATGCCTCACTACACTCACACTCTTACATGAGTCATGACAGGTGGATCAGACCTATGGTTACTACTTATATAAATATAAAGGCCACACACAGTTTGTACAAATTCCATCATAGTATTAATATGATACAATTAAATAATTAAATTCCATCATAGTATTAATATGATACAATTAACTAATTCAGTGTTCCATTTTTATTACTCCTTCTTTTACAATGTCATCATTATTATGTCAGTTATGTGTGCAGCTGTTCGGAATGGGCAAAAGTACAAAAGTTCTCACTGAATCTTATGGACCTGATCCCAGAGCAGTGGGATTTATTGTTCCTAATCATCATCGCTTCTTTCCTTCTTGATAAGCAGCAGGATATATTAGTTTATTTGATCAAACACATCTATGCTGCTGCTACAAGTCAGCACAGTAAATTCCACTGTCCTATTCACTGCATGAACATTTGCACATATGAACACATATTGCTGTGCTGGATTAACCTTTTTGGATCAACTGTTTTTTGCTTGCATTTAAATGAACATGTGGTTAATTAAACACCTTTGGTGTTAATTCGTCCTTGGAGATTTTGCTAAGTTATGCTAAGTTCGCTAAATTAAACAAGATTAGAAAACAAATGCCAGAGTCAAGAACAATGCTGCATATACAATAGATACTTAGTAAGTGTTGTAGCAAGTAACAGAGTACAGAGTGAAGACAAGGCAAAGCATGCTGAAACAAAGATGGAGCTCAGCCTATACTTTTCAACAGAACTAGCTATACAACTTTCTGTCTGACAAAATAACCTTGGGGTGTGTGTGACATATGTATAAGATTCCAGGACAGAATAGGATGAGGGGGAAAGTGAAGAGGACTGAGTGATTAGTATGGGACCAGGTGTTTAAATGAAAAGGGTCCACATTTTTAGAATTATTCTCTGTTTTTAGAAGTAAAACGTAATTGCTTGAATTCAACTGGTCATTTTTAGCCACACCTGTGTCATTGAGAAAGGACATTTAACCCCCAAGGGCTGAAGTGGTCTTGTAAAAAAGGAACACCTTTCTTCCAGCTTGAAGGCCTTTAAATTTTTTTTTTATTAATTTCAGTGGCAACAACAAGTAAATACGTTTTTTTAGCAAATGCAAAGAATCATTGAGCACAGTATGTGCTACAGCTCAATAACAGTAACATACAGTAAACACTCCAGTGTCACTGGGTCAGTGTTAGCGACGAGCTAACTGTCGCTAAAGAGTTTCATTCATTATGCTAAGCAAAGCCATATGAATCTGACAGCTTTCCACCGCAGGGAAACTTCTCACAAAATATGCAAGAAACTGTTGAGTTGCCAAGGTGTTGACAGTCAGAACATAATCTTGTTGTCACATATGGGCTTGTGAGGTAAATTTCCGTTATGTCATTATTATTAGATGAGTGCAAGGATTTAGCTGGATGGATCAGAATTATATACTGTATGTTTATGTAATACATTTAGAGGATTTGACATTATGTTGCCCTGTACACATTCTGTAATGCTGTAGTGGTTTATATCATTGGGAAGATACATAACTGAGCAGAGTGTTTCCTGGAAATCAACTCCACAACCCTGGTGGTGCTAGCAAGTTGCTCTAGACCCAGAAAATGTGTTAGTGTCTGAGAAATATATGTAGAAACACTTGATACCACTACTGACATCTGCTCTTCAACCCTTTTATTACTCATTAATGTATTACATTTATTTCTCATCATTGCCATTTTATTAAAAAAACTGTATTCACAGAATCTTACCCCAGTTTGTCTACAGAGAATGTGGTCTAATGTGTTTGAAAAATGTTTTAATGTGTTTGACAAGTGGCAAGTGGATGAAGACAGGGTTACACATGTATTCTGATGTTGTGACAAAATACAAGGTTTGTTGGAAGGGAATTCACAATCAAGCGTAAAAAACCAAATTTTCTTGCCCCTATCCAATCATCTTTTAAAACCTGGAACAATCTTTGTGTACAATAATATTATTGGTCTTTTAAACATTCATATTTATTTCACTAGTTAATCTTGTTATTATGGTTAGATGTGATTAAATTAGATCTGTAAGTGATTACTGTTGGAGAAAAAAAACACAATCTGTACCATAACTAAGAGTCATACTTATTTATTATTCACTGTAGAGGACGTGTATGTATTTGTGTGTGTGTGTGTGTGTGTGTGTGTGTGTGTGTGTGTGTGTGTGTGTGCATGTGTGTGTGCGTGTGCGTGTGGCGTGTGTGTGTGTGTGCATGCATATGTATATATACAGAGATGTAGGTGTATATATGTTTTTGTTTTTTCAGGTTTTTTTTTCTCTTCAACAATATTTATAGATTTATTTTGCCAGGTATATTTATTTGTTGTCATGTATGTCTTGTGATGTATTATTCACACAATGCTCTACATTCCTATGTAGGTGTTTGTAAGGGAAGGCCTCACTATCTCATGATCAGTCTGACTGCAGCAAATGTTCACCCTGGTCACCCTGTAATTTAAAGAAAAAATGAAAACCAATGTAATCAAAAAAGATCATAAAAACATCTTAGATGAACAGGTATAGTCTGTAATTGATTTGTTCTGATTTTCAATCTGTATTGTCCCTTCATCAGTCCATGATCATAGATCCAAGGGTAGCTGGACATTTCTGGGTGGCAAACAACTCCCAGTATAGCAGTAACATTTGTAAAAAATCTAAATCAACATCAGCTCTGCTGTGTTGAGCAGTTCTCTGTTAATGCTGTTCTGAGAACAGTCTAACTCTTAAATCATCTTTTCAACATGTGCCCTGTGTTAAAGGGCGGAGAGAGGCTGACAAACTGTGCATGCCAACAGAATATAAATTGTACACAACAGTACAAATGTCTCTTAGATTAAAAATTCTAAAAACAAACTAAAACAAATATTTGTTATATATTAATATTAATAAAAATTTAGTTAATATTATGAAAAAAAAATTCAGAACAAAAAGAAGTACAAGGTAAAACTATTTTAGTTTGTAAAAAAAAAGTTAATATGTAGTGTTATTATTTATTTTATTGTTTTATTTATTTTACCTGGGTTTGTTTGTTTGTTTGTTTTTTGATGAAAGTACCAGTAATTTTGAACTGCAGGTATGTAGGTGGGTGGATGGATGGATCTACAGTTATCAGATAAATTAAGGAATGATCTAAAAGCAGTTATCTTTGAGTTTCAGGTATTTTATTTGTAATTATTGGTTCATGTTTTATGCTGTTGGTGGTTATGAAGTACTTACTCCTGCAGTGGAAGTCTAATGTATTCACCTGTAGAATCACTACATGACATAGCGGAGCTTCAGGATATGACAGAGTCATATGACATATCTGTACAGTGTTACTCTGAACAGCCCCAGCGTTACAGGAAGGGCTTCTCAAGTCAGGGTTAGGGATCTTGTTAAGGATTACAGATCTTGTTTATATTAGAAAAAAACATTGTAGATCAGTTTTTTTTTCTTTGAGCTTCTTAACTTCAGTGCTATAACAGCTATTGGCAACACATTAATGCAATGTATACTGTACATACTGAATTACAGCTGCTATAGTAAAACATCTATCATTGCTGCAGAAATACAGTATTTTAATTATTTTTGCAGGTGTACACCAGCTTTTGTTTACTCTGCCTACCTAGATTGAGGACACCCTGTAAGATTTTATTTCACTCCCTGTGGCATTAGACAAGGTCTCTCAGCTGCAAAACAGAGCGCGCTATTGTACGCCTTAGTCAGATAAAGATCAAGGGCCTTATTGTACGAAATTACTTGAGATGTTCGAAGACCCAGATAATTGAGTGATTTGGCAGTGCCAAATTTTAGGTCTACTTGGCATTTTAGGTTCAAGCAAACCCAGAACCAATATAGTTTTTCAATCCCTCCCAGGGGTTAAATAAAGGCAGCAAGGATCTGACTAGGACTTCGATTTTGACACTCAAGGTTTTGACAAACTGGCATAGATTTCACTACTTCCTGAAACTTGCATAGTATATGTCCATTTTCACACCTCATCATTTTCCATAACACATAACCCTGTTAGTTCTTGTGCATCATCTGCTGATAAACATTGAGTCTTTTACACTTTTTTTCTGCATATCTATACTTTCTATTTCACACCACAATACCAGCTGAATATCTCAAATGTAAATGCAGTAGTCTACTCCATTTACATTACATTTACAGCATTTGGCTGACGCTTTTATCCAAAGCAGCTTACAATTGTGACGAAATACACCTGGAGCAGTTCAGGGTTAAGGGCTTTTGCTCAGGGGCCCAACAGTAGCAACTTGGCAGAGGCGGGGTTTGAACCAGCAACCTTCTGGTTACTAGTCCAGTGCCGCCAATTTAAGTAACTCCAAGGACACAGAAATATCCCATCAGTAGGTACAGAACTATCCATGAGTAGATACAGAAATATCCATGAGCTTTTTACTTTTCTGACCTACAAAAATTGACATAAATGATAAATCAGTGTAAAGTAAACTATGACACATTATTGATATGAACATTTATATACAAGTTGTGTAGTTCTCA
>JAOYMR010000022.1:7729025-7746673 GCA_025802075.1 Tenebrosternarchus preto
TAAATGATAAATCAGTGTAAAGTAAACTATGACACATTATTGATATGAACATTTATATACAAGTTGTGTAGTTCTCATGTAAGATGTTTATGTCAACCTGTATTGACGGTTCATACAAAATGCATGCTAAATTAGATGTTTCAGTCAGTGAAATGCTAACTCAGATGGGACTCAGATTATGTGAATTACTTGGCAAACCCAATGTCTCCAAATGGGTCGTATTTGTATTATTTACTTTGTGATAGGTCTGTGGTCTTCTGGGCTGAGATTACCACTGCTGAGTCGAGCAGCTATGGCTGGGAGAATTCCACGCCATCTTAAAGAGACTCAGCTCTTGAAGGCAATATGAAGTCTTGATTTTTTTTTAATTGTTAAGGTTTATTTCTATCAAGAATTGTGTAGATGTAGTATGCACAGTATTTTTACATCACTACTACTGTTTTGCATAGTATGCGTGAGGACTGGGATACAACAATTGTGTGCCATGACTGCAATGTCTGTTGTCACTGGAGGAATGTAGGTCCAATTTTGAGAGTGAACAAAGGGACAATGCTTTGTGATCTAACACTTAATGGGCTTCTGGTCCTATAAAATCTGTCAACTTAGCGGCATCTGTTGCTCTGTGTCTGAGACTATAAACTGGAAGCCATGTAATTATCTTTAACTGCCCTTTGGTTGGTTCTACAGAAGAGGTCCCTATTAGAACGCTGTAAGAGAACAAGAACATGAGAGTTTTTTATTCTACAATGTGTGTTGTCTTAACTGTCTTGAGGTACTGGATTAGATGTTTTGCCACACATGAGGTTGCTCAGGCATCTAGTTTTAGGGGAAGGCAGACATACGAGGACATTGCTGAATGTTAAAAAGAAGAGTACAAGTATTATATATAAGCCTTGGTGGAGATCGAGGACTATGAGATGGATCCACTGGTCAGGTCATCAGTGTCATTTATTCAAGCTGGCATTTATGTCTTGTGCAGTTACATGTACCATGAATGAGTCCACCTGAGTCTCTCTGTCAGCAGCAGAATATTTGAAAAAGTTTTCAAATTTCTTCAACAGGTGCCTCTAGAATGGTTTCCTCAAACCCTCAAGTCTTTATTACATGTTTACTATGCTCACGTCAGTGGTGGTTGGGAATCAGGGGTGCCTTAGTTACACAAATGTTTCAGTCAGGTTGTAAAAGCCTCATCATAGTACAGAGACAGCACTGATTAAAGTAGTTAATGACCTGTTGAAGCTTCTGACCAGGCTTGTGTTTATTTGCTTATTTTGCTTGATAACTTTGTTCAGCATTTGATATGATAGATTTGATATGATATTTTTTTAACATTTTGATATGATAGATTTGATATGATAGAACATTTTGCTAGATGCAGTTGGGATTAGGGGGATTAGGGCAATATGCAGATTTTTCAGTACATACCAAGGTTAGTTTTGGTGTCTCACAAAGATCTATTCTAGATCTGCTCTGCTTTTTAGTTTATATGCTTCCTCTAGATGAAATTATCTGTAAATGCTGTTATGTCTCAACCAAACCAGAATACTATCAACAACTCAATATCAATAAGGAATGTGTAAAGGATCTCATTCATTGGATGTTGAGAAACTTTCTCTTACTTAATCCTGACAAAATAGAAGTGCTTCTGTTAAGCCCACAGGTAGCAAGGAGTGTACTCTCTCATTACGTAATAAACCTTGATGGCCTCCCAGTCACACCATCTTTATCGGTTAAAGATCTTGGTATAATTATGGATGTTAATCTCTTGTTTGAAGCCCATGTAAACAGCATTCCACCTTAGGATCATTTCAAAGATTAGAGACTTGAAGACTATCTTCATATGATGCAGAAAAGCTAGTTCCTGTATTTATCCTTCCAGACTGGACTACTGTAATGCTGTACTATCTGGTTGTACCACATTGTACCACACAAACAAGCTGCAGTTAGTCCAAAATGCAGCATTTAGAGTTCTTACTAGACCTAGAAGGTTTGATTACATTACTCCTATCTTAGCTACACTGCATTGGCTCCCAGTTAAACCTTCCTGCCTTCCTGCCACTGTTCGAGACTCAGACACAGTCTCTAAGGATAGGCTAAAAATCGATTTATATACTTAGGCTTTCTGTTAGTGTCTATCATATTAGACAAAGGTGTAAATCTGAGAGTTCATAGGTCTTGAGAATTATGATAAACTGGGCCGTGAAGTGCTGTCACTTCAACTTTTTTTTGTCACTCTGGCTTGTGGACTGGAAGTGGCAGAGTGCAGACAATCCTGTGCATTCATTTTAATGCTTTACAGCACATTGCTTTACAGCTTTACAGCAAAAAAAACAAGGGAACATTTATCCTCTTTATCTCGTGAGTGTGTGTGTTTGGTGGAGCTGCTGACCTCCCTGCTGACCTGTGACCTCTGCACTCAGCTTCGTCAGCACTCTTTCGTGATGTTGCACAACACTACTGGCAGGCTGGCTAGACAGGATACTGTGGAAGGACTTGCCCAGGGAGGCCCCAAGAGCTGGAAGGGAGTGGGAGATGGTATTGGTTTGGACCCTCTGGGGATTGTGTTGGGGCTGTTTGTTCCACACAGGCATCCAACTAAACTAGTAGCTTGTCAAATCCTTCAGTGAAGGTGCTTTTTATTCTGAAAATTGAGGGCTTTTCTACTGCAATACATCACACAGACATGTGAGCAAATGGTTAAGTGACTTTTCATCTATTGCACAGGCTTGTATGTTCAAGTCACATTCGTGACTTAAGGTTCACATTTCTTTTGGTGTGGATATACAATGATATATGTAAAAAGAAGAGGTGTAGTTTTGGGAAAGCTATTTAGACTTTATTTTAATGACTGTCCTGCTATGAAATTTTTTAATCAGATTACATCAGGTAATTACACACAGGAGCTTTGCCTGAGATAAACTGCAAATAATGTACTGATTTGCATTTCTTGCTGATATTTGGCTTTTGCCAAGAAAAGTGTGAATGTTGATCAGTGGTGCAATGCGCTGGTTCAGTGTGGTGGTTCAGTGTGGTGGTTCAGTGCGGTGGTTCAGTGTGCTGGTGCAGTGCGCTGGTTAAGTGCACTGGTGCAGTAAGCTGGTGCATTGTGGTAGACCGATTCAGTAGTTCAGTACACTGGTGCAGTAAAGCTGGTGCAGTGTGGTGGACCGATTCAGTAGTTCAGTACACTGGTGCAGTAAGCTGGTGCAGTGTGGTGGGCGGATTCAGTAGTTCAGTACACTGGTGCAGTAAGCTGGTGCAGTGTGGAGGCCCGGTCCAGTGCGCTGGTGCAGACACCCTGTGGAGGAGACAACTGCACCCTACCCCACCTGCTTCACACCCACCAGTGAACCAGGAGAGAGAAAGCATGTGAAAAAAGCAAAAAATACTCCTTCAGAACCTCCTCACGGAGTCTGATCAAATACTGTGTTGCTTTGACTCACAGCAAAACCACCATTACAAGTCCATACCTTCAGTTAAGGAAAAGGATCTCTCAAACGTGTGTAATGATTGTAAATCACACTACACATAATGAACATTACAGGGTGGTGGTAGGTGTTTTGTCCATTTCCTACATATTTTCTGAGTCTTTGAACGACTTAATGAACTAAAATTAATTTTCCAAAGGTGCACAGAAATTATTGCAAGAAGGCAATGCAAGTGTTACTTCGACAGCTGACATTGCTAGTTAAAATTATTGTAACACAATATGTTTGGGAAACTGGAATTTTACTGTTTGAGTGATTTGGGTGCAGCCACAGCACACGTGCAAAATACAGAACAGGATGTACAGAGTGCAAACAGCAGACCAAGTACAAGACAGTACAGTATGTAATACTTCACACAGTACAGTATGTAATACTTCACACAGTACACCAATCAGAGTGCATTTTGAAGAGAATCATGTAAATATGAAGTTTAATGCTCCAATAATAATTGTTGTTGGGTTACACATTGTCTATGAGCAGATCTGGTACCATATAGACACTGGCAAAGTTTCTCCAGTCTTTTGAAGTAAGCATCCAGTTTAGAAAGTTTAATTCAGTCAAAAACCTTTTTGTTTGTTTTTTATTTGAGCTCTGCTGTTGTACTTAAATTTACTTAACATCTCCACAGCCACCACCAGTACATCACACAATACAAGTCAATGCCTCATATTTAGCTAAACACACTACTGGCCAAATAAGAATGTTCCTGAGAACCATTACTACACAACATGTGTATTTTTGATAAAATTCATAATTGATCAAATACATATAAAATACATATTTTTAAATGTTAAAGGAATTATTCATGTTTGAGCCTGATGTTGGGTTTTAGCCTGATGCTGCATGCATTCAGTGGCAGATACGCCACTGTTCATGACTATGTTGAGGGTGATGTAGGTGTTACAGTCTAACACCATCCTAGAACAGTGGTGGAAAATTTCACTTGCTGAAGATGTTCCAGGATGGTACATTATGCAGTGGCTGGGTAGGACTCATAGCCTCTGTCATTGCCAGTATCCTCTTTGTGACCATTCAGTGAGTCCAGAGTCAGGCCTTTGACACACCTGGCCTTGTAGATTAGCTTGTTCCCCAGCTATGATTATTTCTCTAGCAGACCGCAGCAAAATAGTGTTGATTGTCCACAATTAGTTTTTCAAACATCCCCAGCACATATTGAATAAAAAGAAATTAAACAATCTGTACTGTCTCTTCATGTATAGTATCACCAGGTTGTTCATTAAGTAGATGGAATTAACATTAAAATAGGAATATTTAATAGTAAGTAAATATAAATTGAATTCTCATTCATAGCATATTCTAAGAGAGTTGTAGCTGTATGAAGGTACATAACACAATTTATCCACCAGTTCCTTCTCAGCTGGGCTCAAAATGCCACAAGCACTTTTTACATTTTAGATATACATTCAAATGTGTTTGTAAAAATAAATACGAAAGAAATAAAGTTAAAAAGAGAGAAAAATATTAAGTCACCTTTTAAAGTATGAAAATATAAACACTGTGGATTTGTTTGTTAAACAACACTTCTATTGTTCTCAGTCTTTAGAGATTGCCAAACCCAACATGGACAGTTTGAGACCAGAGCTACTCTGACATGATCAGGAATTTCTGGGTCTCATTAGACTGTTTCAGCCATTATATGTTTGTAAATTATAAACAGGCTATTAAAAAAATGTCAATTACATGCAAGCTATTAAAAAGGTCTTTAAAAAATCTTGTTTTAGTGTATGTTGTGGTACCAGCGATCATTTTCATTAATAATATAGTGCATAAATGTTTATGCATTTTTGGGGTGTGTGTATCCCAAGACGTATGTTAGCCTTTAGCATTTTAATAAATGTGTTTTATATATTAACCTGTAAATTACTACAGGTGTTAATAGATTTAAAGATGTGTTGTTAACCCTTTCTGACGTCTTTAATGAAAAGTCAATGATTAAATGTCACCATTTACACTTGCAGCACAGAAACAGAGCTTGTCGACTCAGCACAGAAACAGAGCTTGTCGACTCAAGCTGCTTTCATGCTGTGAAGCATCTGGCACAAGCTTGTGAGAACTCCATATGAGAAGAAACTTCTGGAGGTGTGGTTGTGAGTCCCCCAGGGAACAACAGTCAAAAATGACTTTAAGCATACATATCCACAAGGTTATGGAGCCACAGGCCAAAACAGAGACCCTCAAAGAGTTTGTAGTTTATCTGTATTTAGCTTCAGCTGTCAAGATGTTTTCTGCTGAGTATTTAAACTCAGACAGCTGTTTTTGTAATTGTACTTGGTTCTGTTGTGCCCTGGTTTTGTTGCAAAGTCATTTGTTTTACGTTTACCACAAATATATTTTGTTTTCCTTTGTTTCAAACAGTAAGAAGTGCACTAACAAGTGTTTTGTAGTTGTAACCTGCTCTGTTCCATCCAGAATAAAATATACTATATATCCAAACTTACATTATACATGATCAGGATGCTTCATCTGCAATGACTTTGCAGGAAGAACATTCACCAAATCACAATACAGCAACAGAGTTGGACATACAGTAGATTCTCACCACTGTGTAACAGCTTCCAGCTCAAGTCTTAACCAGTCAACAGGAATATGCCCAAACTTGTAACCCACTAAGCATTTCAGCTGGTTTTCTGCTCTGCTCCAGAACAAAGCCACAAGCTTCATACTGGAACCAGTGCTTGAGTGCAGCTCTTTGCGTCTGCTTGGAGCTCACAGCATGGGAGTCTCAACAGCCCATCTGTACAGAGAGACACCGATGCGTGTCTAATGGGACTCCTGGGCTTTGGCATCCAGCCTGCAACTGCATTTGATACCGTAATGCGGTTAGAGGGTTTTCTCTGTTCAGGTTATTTCGAATAGTCATCACTGCGTATGGAAGTCTGGAAGGGGGCAGGGGGGAGAGGGGTCGTGAGCCATGACTGGGTGGGGTTCTTCTGCCCCAGGGAAAAATGCTGCGTGGCATTGGGAAGGAAGGCTTTCTGCTTTTCAGCCTTCCTGACAAAGTCAATGTGTCAGAACACGTATGGAGCTCCTCACATTGCAAGGGGGAAAGCTACCCTTTGCCTTACACCATTCTGTAATTGTGGCTACAGCAAACCCCATAGGCAGTGGCCAGGTTACCTGTGTAAGTGAATAGTGCTTTAGGTAGCAGTGTATCCCTGCTGAATGGCGTGGTGCAATGTGCTTTGAACCGCAAAGCAGCTCAAATTTCCACACAGAACTACTGGTAGTTGTTTTTTAGTCGAATGAAAACATTTTCTAAAAATCCCATATACAAACTTTTCGTTTTAATCCTTGCAAAAGGACCCTGATTTGTTTTTGTCTGTGCTAGAGTTGGTGCTTATGTCATTGAAACTCTCTTAATGTAAAGGTGTTGTAATTTCCCAAGCAGTTTAAGTAGTCTTGGTAAACTGCCATTGGAAGTGTCAGTGGTAATCTGTCAGTGGAAGTCTTTTTTTGATCTTAGGCATAATCTTGGCATGTTCTTGATGTTTCAGTTTTTGTCTGTTTCAAAAAAAGCAGCTGGTTTTGTGATGTTGTAAACTCAACAAACTAATGGCTGGCTCAGTCATGAGCTGCTCTCTGGATGGCTTTGAGATGGTGGTCGAAAGGAGAACTCTGGACAAACTCACTGCAGTCCTGAACAACACCTCACACCCTCTCCATGTCCTACTGGACAGGCAGCGGAAGACCTTTAACTACAGACTTATCCAGCTCGGCTGTATCAAGGAACAGTACAGGAGATCATGCCTACCAACTGCAATCACACTATACAGCTCCTCACCCCCCTTGTTGTCTCTGTCTGTGTGCGTCTGACTCTGTAGGCTGACCACTGGGTCCAACACTATCATCTTGTATCATGCATGTATCATCCTACTCTAAGTCATGTTACAACAATAACTGACCCCAAAATGCAACAGGGGATTTAGGGAGTAATGCCAGATTTTTTTTGAGCTGATAACAAAAGCCATTATGCACTAGAGGTATGAGGTCAGGCTCTTCTAACCTTTCAGAGAAGTTGTAACAAAAAAGGAGATGGGAAAATAATAAAATATATTTAATAAATAAAGTCATATAAATGATCATATTCGTTGTTTATTATAGAACACATTTCCACTGAATTCCACTGCTCATTAGTATGGAGTGAATCATACTGCTTATTAGAATGGTGGTGGTAGCTCACTGGTTAAGGCATTGACTAATAATCACAAGGTTGCTGGTTCAAACTCCACTTCTGCCAAGTTGCCACTGTTGGGCCCCTGAGCAAAGTCCTTAACCCTCAACTGCTCAAGATGTATTCAGTCACAATTGTAAGTCACTTTGGATAAAAGCGTCAGCCAAATGCTGTAAATGTAGAATGGAGGGACTCATAATCCTCATTAGAATGGAGTGAATTGTAATGCTCGTTAGAATGGCTGCAGGACGTCTCCCAGATGGTGTGGTACTGTTATGTGCTTCATTTCTGTGCAGTGTATATCCACCCATGTTACTGTAAGTATTACTCTGTTCTATGTCATGATATGTAGCGTTTTGGTTTCTGTTTTCTGAGAAACACTTCAGCAAAACATGAGAATCTGAACGACCTGCAGTCGTTCACAGTGCTGCGTTTCGGAGGCATGAGCCTCTTGCGCAGCTCTAGTCCCTCAGGGGCAGTAAACAGCTGCAGGATTCCAGCAGTTCACAACACGAACCAGAGCCTCGTTTGCCTCTAGGATGACACACTTCATTCCACGCCAGTGTTGAATTTACGGCCCCGCAGACCGACTTGTTCAGACTCATAGAGTGAGTCTGCCGTCCTGTATGCTGTATTGCGTAAGTGTTAAATTGTTACTAGGGCCTAATATTGTGCTTTTAAAGAGGTTCAAAAAGCAGTATTCTTTTGTCAAGAAAGTGTGCGCTCCTCGAACGGGACTGCATGCTGGTTTGGAAAAAGATTCACCTTTAGTAGATTGTCATAAAGAGAATTTCTCTCTCTCTCTCTCTCTCTCTCTCTCTCTCTCTCTGTATATATATATATGCCATTTATTTACTAAGATTAATATATATATATATATATATATATATATATTAATCATAGTAAACAAATAACCTCATTAAAGTTGAAAGTTTTCTAGTACTCTGAGTGTGATTATGTTCTGTCCTGGTGTTTCATTGGCCTGTTTATTACAATCCTGATTGGCTCCTGAGCTCTGCACTGCCCCGCCCTCTGTAGTTTCTGCAAAAAATGTCACATAACAGCTTCTCTATACTTTGAAGACCAGAAGGTTAAACTCATTGCTTTCTAACAGGATCATACGTAATACCTCAGTGACCTCCTTTACATTTCAAAAGGGGTCTTGCTAACCCTTATAGACTGATTTGAATTTGTATGCCACCTTTTTGCCTCACCCCTAAAAAAGAATTATGTGTACCCAGGTTTAGACAAGAAAGAAAGAAGGACTTACATTCAAAGAACAACAGGGCGAGTTGTCGCTGCCACCTATTGACACATTCCACGCTACTCTTTAAGGCTCGTCTGTGGACTCCATTCCATGGACTATATATATATATATATATATATTACATATCAGTATTTCAATACATATTTTCAAATCAATTCTGCTTTTATTTAAAACAGATAAGTTATTGAAAACACTTTTTATTAACCATTTCTTTCAGTTCAGGTCCAATGGAATTCTTTAGCAACACAATGCACTGGCAAAAACAGATGGTCATGGAACACAGAGTCATTAACGACCATCCTGGAGCCCAGCATGGCGTTTAGTGCACCGCCTCGTTCGCTGCTCTATCCACATTCATTTAGATGCCAAAACGGCTGGTGAAAGGCTTCGGGTCTAAAGGGCGTTAGCAACGATCGGCCCTTTCTTCTCCGTCACACGTCTCCAAACGTCACCCATCTCGTTCTGCGGCGAGGCTCTCCGAACCTCGCTGCAGGCCAGCAGGCCGCACTGCAGTGTGCTCGCATCGTAACGGGAGGGAAGCGCTCTGCTGGTGAAACAGAGATCTGTTTGTGCAGCTCGACACACGAGTCGCTGAAGGACAATAGCTCCCGACCAGAGATCCGGATGCGTGCAGTGCAACTGTGCTCAAGCCCTTCATCAAATATTACCCTATTCAAAATACCTGCTCCCAGGCTGTTGCTCCACGCAGACAGTACGGACAAGTGTCATAAAACATGCATGTCGGTGCACTTAACACTGTATACCTTAGTAAGGGTGGAACTGATCTGAGTCTATTAACTGCAAAAAAAAATGTGAGATATACCTGCATAGAAACTAGCTGTCAATTTTGTGCTTGAAAAGGCTGTGGGTATAGTATTTATCTGATGATTATGTTATTTGATTGACCTGTTTTACTCTCCGAACTTTCTCCAGTGTGTGGTGCGCTGAGGCCATCTCCCTTTTCAGAACTCTCTCACCTGCACAACGTGATAGGCGGATCCCTGCACAGGTGAGGTGGGGGGAGGAGAAGCTCGAGGCAAGTGGGGAGGTCCAGGTTACTCCCTCTCTCTCTCTACATGTTTAAAAGGCGTCCTCTGCTTGAGAGGAGGCACGCAGAGAGACTCTCCTCTAAGTGAGCTCGCCTGCTCCTCTGTCCTCTAGGTCTCCTGCCCGTTCTCTGTTTGTACCCTCCCTTGGCAAAACTCCCACCGGCAACCATGAGCATAACGTACCGTAGCAACTACGCATCAGGAAGCATGGCTGGCACTAGCGGCAGGAAAGGCTTCTCCAGTTTTTCTACGTCTGCCGTGCCCATGGGATCCAGGATGAGCTTCAGCAGTGCACGCCGATCCGGCTTTGGTGCCGGTGCCGGCGCCGGTGGTGGTAGCTCCCTCAGCTACAGCATCAGCAGCATGGGAGGAGGTCTCGGGGCAGGTCTCGGAGGAGGTCTCGGCGCAGGTCTCGGAGGAGGTCTCGGCGGAAGTCTCGGGGGAGGTCTCGGCGCAGGTCTCGGCGGAGGTCTCGGCGGAGGTTTCGGTGCCGGTGGTGGCATGGGTGTGCACATGCCCATCACTGCTGTCACCATCAACTCAAGCCTTCTTCAACCTCTCAACCTGGAGATCGACCCCAACATCCAAACTGTCCGCACTCACGAGAAAGAGCAGATCAAGACCCTCAACAATCGCTTCGCCTCCTTCATTGATAAGGTGGGGCATCTATCAATCTTCAAACCAGTATGAATATCTGAATTTACATGACTAGACAGATTCGCATTCCACTGTGATCCATGCTCACATTAAATATTTTACAGCCATTACCACATATACTGATATCATGCACAGCTTTTAAACACTTCTTAAAAACATATTAATCAAGTTTGAAAGTGAAATTCTAGCAGTGTCTAAATCAACACTATTTTAGCCTTATAAAGTCCATATAGCAATTTGGCTGAATGTTTTTTCTTTGACAGCAAGAGTTTATATTCAGAGGCGTTTGAGTTTGGAAACCTTAGCCTACGCAGATCCAGTGACAGCTGGTTCTAACCAAATAAGGGCATGGATCATGTTAACCATCTATTCCCATGGCAGCCATGTTTGTGTGTGTGTTTGTGTGTGTGATCATCTTTTTTGGATGCTGTGAAAACAAAAAAGTTGAAGTTTCTTTGAAAGGGAGTGGTGGGGGTACATGGTGGTCATGTAGCTCACAAACAATGTCACGCGATCAATACTGGGGTGTTGTTTCCTCTTGGGAGAGTTAAGCTTCCAGCCACACCTTGTCTATTAAATGCTATATCAGCTTTTCACAGTATGGTACTGCATCCTGTTCATTGTTTTCTATAGACCGGGCACGATCAATTTCCATAACCGTGGTCATCGCAATAGATTGGCAAAGCTTTGTTCACAGAAACATAAAGCCACTTAAGAAGAATACCCATATTATTATAACTTCTCAAGTTTAAAGACTTCCTTTCTGCATCTGTGCACATTCAAAACCATCGCAAATTGCACAGTGAGCATCCTAACCAAATCCCAACCTCAACCCCACTCCTATCGTAGCAGAAACTCACATCATGGCCCTGTAGGCAAGCCAACAGGCACCTAGAGGGCTTGTCAAAGTACTATGCAAAAAATGGCAAATGATGCCCTGAGAGTACACACCGAGAGTACTTGCCCTGAGAGTACACACCGAGAGTACTTGCCCTGAGAGTACACACCGAGCAGAGGCAGTTAGAGCATGTTGCAGAAGTATACGAAGTTAGTATTTCATGGCCTCAGGAAGGGAATGTGGTAAGAACTGAATGAGGACCATCTCTGCCTCTGGGTACCAGTTATGATTTCCAGCTAGCAAGACTCAACAGAACAGGTGCTTATGCTAATAAATTTCCTAATGGCTTGTTCATAGTTGTTTTAAAGCAAGTACTGACACGCAATGGAATTGCACCTCAATCACTACCTCTGAAAACATCTAAGGATAGCATAAGCCTTGCTCTTTATAGAGATTAATAACACTGCATGTAATATCAATATCAACTTTTTGTTAGGTTTTGATTCCAGCTGTTTATTATTCCTGCAGGTACGTTTTCTGGAGCAACAGAACAAGATGCTGGAGACCAAGTGGAGTCTCCTTCAGGAACAGAAGTCCACTACTACCAACATCGATGCAATGTTTGAGGCCTACATCTCCAACCTGCGCAGGCAGCTGGATAGCCTTGGAAATGAGAAGACAAAGCTAGAGTCTGAACTGAGGAACATGCAGGGCCTGGTGGACGACTTCAAGAACAAGTGAGTTTCCTAGTCTGTTGTGCAATAGTACATGACAAATGCTTCATTCCATGAACTTTCTCAATGTTTCTCAATGTTTCTGATACTGCAGATATGAAGAAGAAATCAACAGGCGAACAGCTGTAGAAAATGAATTTGTTCTACTGAAGAAGGTTTGGCCACAATGATACAGATTTTTCACCTCCAGAATTATTCACCTCCAGAAGTAACCCCTCGTATTAATTTATACTCATTATCTGTCAGGATGTGGATGGGGCCTACATGACCAAGATTGAGCTTGAAGCTAAGCTTGATGCCCTTCAGGATGAGATCAATTTCCTTAGGGCTATCTATGAGGAGGTGGGATCACATTACATTTACATTTCATTTACAATGTGCCCAAAAGGGTAAGCAGTGTCTTTTACCTAGGCAAGGCTGGTCATTCACCATTTCCTTATTGGCTTTGTACATTTTTCAGGAACTACGTGAGCTTCAGGGACAGATCAAGGACACCTCAGTGGTTGTGGAGATGGACAACAGCCGCAACTTGGACATGGATGCCATCGTGGCTGAAGTTCGTGCTCAGTATGAGGACGTCGCCAACCGCAGCCGTGCTGAAGCCGAGACGTGGTACAAACAGAAGGTAAGAAAAGGCTGTTGGGGAATAAATAAATAAATAAATAAATAAATAAATAAGTCGATGTTATGAGCACCTGTTTTAACAGGGTGTTCTTTTCCTTGATCTCTCCAGTTTGAGGAGATGCAGACATCTGCTGGCCAATATGGAGATGACATTCGCAGCACCAAAAGTGAAATTGCAGACCTCAACCGCATGATCAGCCGAATCCAGAATGAAATCGAGGCTGTAAAGGGACAGGTGAGCTAGTTCTTGCACACTGATATAGTAACACTGATATATCACATTTCTGACTGAGGTCATTTACTAATGTTTCAAGGCCAGGTATTGAATTTTAAAGTTCTACTACTGGATTGAAACAGAACCTTGTTTTGGGATCTTTAATTTTGCTAGCGTACAAACCTGGAGGCCCAGATTGCAGATGCAGAGCAGCGAGGTGAGCAGGCAGTTACAGAAGCCAGACAACGCATTAGGGAACTAGAAGAAGCCCTGCAGAAAGCCAAGCAGGACATGGCCCGGCAAGTACGTGAATACCAGGAGCTCATGAATGTCAAACTGGCCCTGGACATTGAGATCGCCACCTACAGGAAACTCCTGGAAGGAGAAGAGAGCAGGTCAGTTCATTTTAATAATAAAAACGCATAATAGTTCAACGCAGACAGTGTCTTTGTTTGTACATTCCTGTTTTTGTCACTAAACTCAGTGGTATAAATCCACCCACAGGATCGCCTCTGGTGGAGGAACCGCAACAATCCATATTCAGGAGAGTACAAGTGGAGGTGGTAAGTTTAATATACATTTCTTTGATATGATATTTCTTGGATGATATTTCATTGCGTGGATTGAAAACCCACTGACCCCATTCTTTGTGTTTTGCAGGTGCAGGATTTGGAAGTGGTTTTGGCACCGGTCTTGGTGGTGGCATGGGAGGTGCTTTGGGCTATGGAGTTGGTGGTGGCTACGGCCTGGGTGGAGGAGCTGCGATCAGTGCTGGCGGCTTTGGTAGTGGATCTGGCATTGGTTTGGGCGGAGTCGGAGTGTCCCGTATGTCTGCAGTATCCAGTAGTATGCGTCGCTTATAAATCCACAATGTTCTCCCAAGCCCCACATTCCTGAATAGTTAACTGAACAACCTCCATTCAAATATTGTTTATGCTAATCTTCCAAGTGCCCTCACCTCCACCATGCTGTATTCTTTTCATATTTGCCACCCTGTATGAAAAATGTTCATATGTGATCAGCATAAAGCAACACAAGCTCAGGATCTCCTCTATAGTTACAGAGCAGGAGTGATGATGTCTAATTTTGGACCTTCTGTGCTTGCTCTTATCTCCCAGAAGTTCTTTTGCATAGTAATCCCTTGATTTAGCATACAGAAAGCGAGCATCAAACAGCTAACGAACGAGGCATGGAAAGGAGAGACTGCACTAAGTGCCTGACTAGTTTTTGTTGCTCAGTATTAAGAAACAAATATTTCAAAAAAAAATGAGGCAAATTGAACCCACAGAAAAATTCACCACTAGCAACAGTTTTCTGGTTTTTTTTTTTTTGTTTGTTTGTTTGTTTTTTTAATAGTGCAGCAATGCCTACTAACAGGTAATCTTGTTTGCTTCCTGGATGATAGACTACTAAGTGGAGAGATGAAAAACTGTCATAGTGCCCTGTACTCTCAATTTCCTAAAGGCCAACTTCTACAACATGATTTGTAATGTGGTCAACCATGTCACTGAAAAACCTAAATAAATGTGGGTTCCCTTCATCTATTCTTGTGATTGTTGTCATCTATGGTTTCAGCAGTTCAGCAGTTCAGTAGGTTTAGCCTTGGTGCCACTCCAAAATTCTGTCCACTTAAGCAAGTAGCAAATAAGGACAAGATCCAAACTGAAAGCAAACAAACAGTATTCCTAGCTAAGGTGATGAGCAAAGCCAATATTACCACCAGCTCGTCTCAACTTAGCATTACTGTTGAATGGGAATTTACATGAAACACTAGCAAAAGGGTAAACATTGGCTGAGCACCATTCAGTTCAGTTGTCATGGGACCCTGAAGCCAGGATTAAGTCACCAAGGTTACCATGAGAGAAGCTTTAATTTAAAGAAACTTTGATCGAGTTTGTGGCTTCACATATGAGATGCGTAATTGGAAACCATTGTCAAAGTTAAACCAAACATTAAATTCAAGCGATTACATGATGCAATACATTTGCGTTCATTATTATCATTGTGTAATTTAAAGCAAATTATACACATTTTTCATTGTGCTTTCCAGCGCTCTTGTAAAGCCAATGTCAGTGCAGGTCTAGACCTAAGCACAGTACTGCCCCTTAGTGGTGCAATTCTGGAAACACTGACATTTACAACATTTATGTCTGCAATGAGACTGCTAGTAAGAATTTAAGAAAAAAAAATATATATATATTTTTAAAAAAAAGTTGAATCAAGTATTGCATAGTGAACATACATTTTAATGAATCATCATAAAGTCTTGACATAAATGTGGAAAAAATCTCTAAAAGGGTGTGCATCCATTATTATAAAGAACATTAGGTTTTCTACATGCTCAATAACTAATGTTCTCTTGGTCAAAACCTTGTCTCCAGTGTACTGATGATAAAATGGCTCAGTTAAAGATACTATGAAAATTAATGCAAGCAATCATCAATGTGCGATTAAACAAAAATACCACATTTTAGACATACTACAAAACATCTACAAGTAAAAAGAAAAACAATGTGTCAGTTACTGTATACCCAAGCCTGTCATAGTGGATTTAAAACGCAAAATTCCCTCTCAATGATATGAGTTGTCAGGGCAAGCCTGTAGTACCTGGTGAGTGTCACTGCACTAAGGGACTCTCAGCTGTTTCTTTAAACGCCCTGGAGTGTTTAGCAACTGGCTCAGAGCAAAAATGAGGACCTCTTTCACTTGAACCAAGTGCCAAAAAAAAAATTCTACAAAATGAACTTTAAACAACACCAGGACATGCAAAAAAGAAAAAAAAACTACTGACTGAGCCTAATACAGCTGGTTCTTCTGAATTCTGTCATTTGTCAAGCTTTGTTCGTGATGTTTGACAAATCATCAAGAATCACTTCTTTTTATTCTTCCCTGAAAGGTTAATACATGCAGTTGGAAACATAGAATCAAACAATTAAAACTGTTTAACTGTTACAGAGCAAAAGCAGAAAAGAACTCACAAACAAAGCAGAACTTTCCCTCTGCTGGTTTCACTAGTGTCATCACTTTACGTTAACACAAACACAGCACGTATCCTGTACTGGCACCACAGCATGTGTTGGATTACACATTCCTGGATCTTGATATGTATAATTCTTTATTGCTTTGAACTGCTAGTGTCAGAGAGGTGTTATGTTGCAGTTTGTCTGGGATTGTCAGGGTCAAAGGTCATGATCTCCATATGAATAAGGCCTGGGAAAAGATAAAAAAGGCAAAAAAGATTTTTAAAAAAAAAAGGCCATTACAAGAAGTCTCTTTTATGGCACTGTTATTTTAGCTTTAAACAATTTTTGTATTAAGCAATATGTGACATTCCAAGGAGGACAAATGTGCAGAAAAATGCACATATGGGCGTGTGAGGGTATTTGACTCTGTGAGAGTGTGTGTGTGTGTGTGTGTGTGTGTGTGTGTGTGTGTGTGTGTGAGAGAGAGAGAGAGAGAGTCAGTGTGCTCTTACTTTTCCATTCGTTGATAGCAAGCTCCAGGCTCTCAAATGAGTCATCATAAGGTTGTGACTGTGGCTCGTTTTCAGGGTTGTGAAAGTCAGAGAGGTAGGGGTGAGACAGGCCGTCTTTAGCTGTGAGCCTGACCTCTGGATCCAGCATCAGAGTCTTCTCCAGCAGGTCCACGGCTTAGCATACAAACATGTCACTTGAGAAGGATCTGCACCTATCTAAATCCCACACCTTTCAGCATTAAGTATGCATTACACAATCCTACCACTAGGGGAGTCTCACATCACGGTTTGGTAAAACTGACTGGGGTACTGGAGCAGTCTTTGCCAACCTCTGTTGAACCCATTAACTACATATTTTAGATGTAACTCATCTGCTCCAAGACATCAATCATCAATCCCATATAAGGAATTAACGAACGGTATACAGTTAAAGCCTTTTCACCAAGTAGATATCTTAAATAACAGCTAGGATATAGTGATAAATGCTAATCAGGACTTGGAGTCTTTGGAGTCCTAACCTATTTGGCAAAAAATAAAAAAGACTGTTGTGGATACTGGACGAAATGTGTCTTACTTGTTTTATTGTATGTGCTGTAATTATTATGCTGCTACATTTATTTTGCAACTGTGTTTTTGATGGTTCATTTTGTTTAACCCTATGTGATTACTGCACATAGTGTGATTACTGTGATCTAAGTTACAGTGAAAACCAGTGGAATCTACACCAGTGACAGAGACTTACCATTGGAATCCATGGTGGCAAAGACTTTTCTGAAGTCTTTCTTTTTCTGGACTGGAAGAGACTGAACATACAACCTTGCCTGCAATTACAAACTTTCATTTAGATTAAATATTCATCCAATATCCAAGCATAAATTTTCATCCAATCACAATTTAGTCCCACAACGTAGTTCTGTATGTTAATAGTATGAAGTCTACATTAGTTTCAGCCCTAAAATTGTAAAAACCTTTAGCATAAAAAAACGCAATACACAGTGGGTACACAATTGGTTGTTCCTTAACGTCATGCCAGAAGAGCTTCCAACAGCTCCAATATTTCCTACTCTTCATTAGCCATTACCGCACTTACAGTACTGCTGCTTTCCAGCA
>JAOYMR010000022.1:7790211-7805086 GCA_025802075.1 Tenebrosternarchus preto
AAACCTGCCCTGCACCTAACATACACCTGGTGTGTGTGTGTGTATGTGTGTGTTTGTGTGTGTGTGTGTGTGTGTGTTTGTATGTATATGTGTGTGTGTGTGTGTATGTGTGTGTGTGTGTGTATATGTGTGTGTGTATGTGTGTGTGTGTGTGTGTGTGTGTGTGTGTGTGTGTGTGTGTGTTTATGTTTATAACTTTCTTGTGTGATTTTTTTCCCAGCCTTTCTCCAAGCCTCTCTGATAATGTTGCCATTGTGTGGTAGATAGAGCCTCTGTCTGGTCCAGTAGAGGGTGGAACTGTGATCACCATCTCTGGATCCAATCTGGGCCAGAGGGCAGAGGACATCCAGCACTCCGTCACCGTGGCTGGGGCACCGTGTAAAGTCATCCTGGGCCGATATGAGATCTCCTCCAGGTAAACTCTCACACACAGCCATACTTTACCATGTCTGTTCAGTCTAGTAAACCCAAGCACTGTTTGGTTAGTGAGCATAACAGTAGTGATGGAAGAAATACTTAAAGTATTCCTTGATTCAATTTTCTATTTCTTTATCAGTCTATAAGCTCAGAGGAGCGTGTTTAAAGGAGGCCATATGCTTGTGTGTGTGTGCATGTGTGTGTACATGTGTGTGTGTGTGTGTGTGTGTGTTTAGCATTGTTTGTGAGACCACATTAAGTGGAGCTGAAAGAAGAGGACAAGTTTCTGTGGAGGTTAAAGGTGGAGGAACAGGGCAGTCAGCTCAGCACTTTCACTACCAGGTAACCATCACCCCGTCCCTCCCCAGCAGGTGAACCGATATACGATTATCTACTGTATTATAGTGTAGTGTTTCACAAATTAACCAGAGGAGTGTTGAATACCAAATCCAGTGACCTCAATTACCCTAGATTGCTGTGCTCAAGTGTACTAGTTGGATTTAGACGTTCTGTTTGATGTGTGTGTATGTGTGTCTGTGTGTGTGTGTGTGTGTGTGTGTGTGTGTGTGTGTGTCTTTGAATCCCAGGATCCAGTGTTACTGAGCATGTACCCGTTAAAAGGTCCAATGTCAGGAGGTACATTACTCACCATTGTGGGGCGGGGCCTAATGACAGGCCAGCAGAGTGAAATCAGAGTGCTGATTGGTGGAGTTCCCTGTCTCATGTGAGTAACACCATTCAAAAGCTCCTTGGAAGTGTAAACAAATTCACACTGAACTTGATCACCTAGGGACCTTTTCCTCATCTACATAATGAAGAATTAAAGAATAGGTTTTGCTGTTTTTACATTATTTAATACATTATTAAAATTATTGCACTGAGGAAAGTATCACTCCCTACCACTGGAGATCCACACTGGGCTTAAATACATTCGAGTGATTAACACATTAAATACAGTTGAGTGATTGTTAAACCTTTAAAAAAAATCTCCTTGAAATAGGAAACTTGCAGTGTAGTCATGAGTGTTTATGCATTTTATGTTTATTCAGAACATGCTTAGAATAGCAGTCGGATTTAATGTCACATTTGATTTTTGGAGCTACTTGCAGTTGCGACAGTACGTCCCAGATCTCCGCAAACCTCAGTACACACAATAAAGTAATTAAATCTGACAGAAAGCAGGGTCTGCTGCTCTTCCTGTTGGACCAGAGCATATAAAGTCTTTCAAAAAGGAGATTTATCTGGGGCTTGGAAGATTTAACCATCCATCCCCCTGGAATGTGTTTAAGCCCACAAAGAAACTGAAGAAGAGCAGAATGTTGCTCAGTACTGAAGGTTACTGGTGAAGGTATGAAATACATGATAGGAAATGACTTCATACGCATTTAATACTTTAATGTGCACGTTAAAATTATGTAGTTTAACATGAACGTATTAAATGTGCTTTAATCTGTAACAATCATAATAAATTTGCATTATCCAACCTCTTTTAGCAACAATTTAATCTGTAGATAGCGTGAATATGACCATGGAGAATTGTATTTTGTTTTGTTTACAGCTCTCCTAAATGGGAAGATGAGCGAATTGAATGTGTGACTGGCAGTAGTAACAAAACAGGACAACACAGAGTGACTGTACAGTTTGGAAGAGCAGAGCGCCATCTAAAGGCAGCTCTGTATCACTACATGCCAGACCCCAACATCACCAATGCAACTCCCTCTAAAAGTTTCCTCAGGTATGTAATTATTTCAAGATTCCTAAGAAACAGAAAACAAACTTCATTTGCCTAAACAAAGCACATTTGACCTTGGTCTCTTCCATCAACACATGAACATATGAGTATAGTTCAGACTCACTAAATTAGGTTCAACTGCTCCAAACAGCTAATCATATTACAGCACTACATGTAGTGATCACTGTCTACTGGTCACCTAATGGGCTGGTCACCTAACGGGCTGGTCTCCTAACGGGCTGGTCACCTAACGGGCTGGTCTCCTAACGGGCTGGTCACCTAACGGGCTGGTCTCCTAACAGGCTGGTCACCTAACGGCTGGTCTCCTAACGGGCTGGTCACTGAGGTAGAAGAGGGAAAGTAGTTCTATATCCCTCTGTATGACTTATTGGTCTCTTTTATAAGTGACCTGGTTTTGAACAAAGGACACCTGTAAATGCTATTTATTTGAAGACTTAACAGCCTAAACTAGTACCTTTATAAAATATACAGACGTCACTTTTTTTTTTAATAAATCATTCATAAAATGTGCCAAAGGACGATGGCATAATTGCAGAGAACTAAACAAATTTCAATCAGTCAGTCAACTGCCAAGTTCCCAGAATTATCCAATAAAGGATTGGTAACCTAGACTTTTAGCAATAGAGTAGGTGTATCTGTTACCTTGGCAACCCTGTGTATGTATAAAGCTTGCAGACCTGAACAGGTAGACAGGATACTACAGGACTGAAGCATGATACTGCAGGACTGTGGAACTTGCCTGTACTGTGTCCACTGGAGGCAGAAAGGGGTTGTACTGAGAATTATATAGTTGCACCTAATAAAGTGTTGACTACATACTGAAGAATCAGCATGCGTATTCCTCCCTGCATGGACTCAATCTGAAGTTCTGTCTTTCCTCGCTCAGTGGGGGACGGGTTATTCGAGTTTATGGTCAGAACCTGGACGTCGTCCAACAACCTCGCATCCGTGTGATCCTGAAGCCCCTGGAGCCACCCTTTCAGGGGAGAAAGAGGAGGAAGAGGAAGAGTGAGGGACATCCTGAGAAAGAGGGCAGGCTCTGGCCCCTTAAAAGGCAACGGCGGATAGTTCCAGAACCTGGTTGTCCTGAAGGGAGCCTCTGTGATGTGAAGCAGGTACGTTTTGAATGCGTGTGTGTATGTAGATATGAACTACAGTGTGGTCTACCCACTGGGTGCAGTGCGTTCAAAGTGTTTGTGGCCTGTTTTCCTCAGACGGAGGAGCGTTGCGTGGTGAACACCTCCACCCTGCTCCTGTGTCCCACACCCACACTGGGTCCTGAGGCTCGTCATGCCACCGTCACAGTCCACTTCCTTCTGGACAACCTCCGCTTCGACTTCCAGAAAGTAGGTGGGAGGCCCTTCGTCTATGAGCCGAACCCCATCCTCCACCAGCTCAACAGGGGTGACCCCAGCAAACCCTACCGCCACAAACCTGGCAGCATCATATCTGTGGAGGTAACACATCACTGTTCTACCACTTTCACATACACCACAACAGGGACACACTACACTGCTCATAGCAAGACAGTATTGCTTTGAGATTTGGTTTGACCTATGTGGAATTGCAAAATGTGTTCTGTGGTTTCATTCGAGTTATTCAAATCTAAAAACATAAAATATTTAAAATATTTCCTTTTTTCAACTTGACTTTAATCAGTTTAGCCTATTTCTCCGTGGATGATGTACAGGTGATTGCTTTGCGATTGATATAGGGGGAGAATTTGGACTTGGCCATCTTTAAGGAGGAGGTGGTTGCTCTGATTGGAGATCAGCCGTGTGCAGTGAAGACCCTCACCAGGAACCACCTGTACTGTGAGCCTCCTTCCCAGCAGCCCTCCATGACTGCCAGCAAGAAGCGGGAAAGCACGGATGCCCTGCCCCAATTCACCGTGAGTCTTTGGAATCCTCACCTGGTTTCTTTTAATTCACCGGAATAAACACACGGGTTTATCAGTTAGATAACATTGACCACTGCTTGCTTCTGCTGCAGTCTTAATGATACAGTAATGACCAACTGGTAACTTCGGCCAATCAAAGTTTGATCAAATATAGGTTTTACTTCCTTCAAATTATGTTCCAAATGCTAAGTACATGTTCCAAGTGTTAAGTTTGTGTGCACGTGTGTGTGTATGTGTGTTTAGGTACGGATGGGGAATCTGAACTTCTCCCTGGGCAGGGTGCAGTATGACTTCCATGTCCAGCCCATGTTCCCTCTCGAGGCTCAGGTTGGTGTGGGGGTCGGTGCCTCAGTCGTGGCTCTCATCGTGCTGGTCATCGTTCTCATATACAGGTACCATCACCTCCGACCAACAAAGCCTTTTGCTCTCTACTCACTTAGCGCTCTTTCTTAGAGCGCTTGACTGGGTCTGGTGGTTGTGCACAGGAGTTTCTATGTGTTATGTGTGATGGTTAACAGGAGGAAGAGTAAACAGGCTCTGAGGGACTATAAGAAAGTTCAGATTCAGCTGGAGAACCTGGAGACCAGCGTGAGAGACCGCTGCAAGAAGGAATTCACAGGTATCATATCCTTGTGGATGATGAGTCCTCTGGAAATTATTCTCTAAATGTTAGTGAAGGTCATTTCATAAGTTTATAACTCACTAATTCTTAACTTTCATAACTCCTGTCATCTTGTTTCTAGATTTGATGACTGAGATGATGGACATGTCTAGTGACTTGGTGGGCTCAGGGATTCCGTTCCTGGACTATCGCACCTATGCAGACAGAATTTTCTTTCCTGGCCACCGGGAGTCACCACTGAGGCGAGACTTGGATGTGCCTGCTTGTCGCCGGGCAACTGTAGAGCAGGGCCTCGTTCAACTCTCCAATTTGCTTAACAGCAAACTTTTCCTAACCAAGGTAGGCTCCTCCACACACAGTGCACACACAGTATGTGACTCACCTACGAGCTGATATTACTGAATGGAAATGTTTCATGTAGCAAAATACTACAGAATTCTCATGCCTGATGTTTGCAGTTCATCCACACACTGGAAGGCCAGAGGACGTTTTCTCCGCGGGATCGCGCCTATGTGGCCTCCCTCCTCACGGTGGCGCTGCACGGGAAGCTGGAGTATTTCACCGACATCCTGAAAACTCTCCTGGGTCACCTGGTGGAGCAGTATACCAACAAGAATCCCAAACTTATGTTGCGCAGGTCAGCTTTTCGACCACCACCGAGGATAGTACCATCAAAAATCAGGCTTGTACTGATAATGGGGCCCAGAACTATTATTGCATATAGACCCTCTCTGCAAATGAATTCATTCATTGTACAAATGACCTTTGCTTGAACTTTTTTACGCACTGCATGTGTCTTAAGAATCATTGTGTATATATGACTATTATTTTTGTGAGTCAAAGAAGAAGAACTCAACTCCGTCTCATCCTTTCTCCTCTGCAGGACAGAGTCGGTAGTAGAGAAGCTGTTGACCAACTGGATGAGCATCTGCCTTTACTCTTTCCTCCGAGTGAGTGCCAAGCATTCGACATGCTGTCGATCACATGCGTTTTATATCTGCATCCTAAAACGTCAGGCTTGGTTATTAATGGGATTGTTCAGGAAACTGATCCTAGCTGCTATTTTATTGTTTTAACCCATTTAACTGGAAGACGTTGTTTGGTTGGCTTAGATAACAATTCTTTTTTTTAGACTTTGAGCAGCACACCCTAAAAAAGGGTGTTTATTTCATATGCTAATGATGACTGCATTCATTGGCCACTTTATTGAGGGGTGGGTGTCCATAGTGCGGTGGTCGAATACTAGAAGCAAATCAAATGGTGACAGGGTGAATGTTTATTCAAAGCAGTTAACATCACATGAAGCAGCAAAACAATTTACATCACATGTTCTCAGTAAAAGGGGAAACACCCCAAAGTTATAGAGAGTGGAAGGTCCAGTGACAAGTCGCATATATGTGGAAAGGCAAGTCCCGTCAAGTCAAGTGTATTTTTATATTGATTTTTATGACAGCAGTTGTTACAAAGCAGTTTTAGAGAGTCCAAGCCCCTAGTGAACAAGCAAGAAAAAACTAAGAGCCAGAGGAAGCCAATTCTTCCAATCCCTGAGGGGGGGGAGGAGTCATCTTTCAATGGCTACGCACCACAATAACAATAGTATAAACAATAAAATAAAGAGAGCAGATAGGTAATGAGTCTGTTCAGGTTTAAGTGAGAGAAAGTTGCTCAACATCCATTATCAGATTATGGATTATTTCATCTAGAGGGAGTATCTATAAAGAAAAAAAAACAGAGGCCCTAGAATAGATCCTTGTGGCTCTCCAAACCTTAGCGTATACTGAAAAGACATTTGGATAAATATTTGGAGGTAGCTACAAATGAACTTTAAAGTTTTAAAACAACATAAACATAATTAATAATTGCCATTGTTTGCTGTTGTTTGTCCTGTTTTAATGTTGCTCTTTACCATATTATTTTCTCTCCTAACCTTGTCTTTTTCTGTACAAACAATAACCACATATTAGTAACAGTAGTTAATGTGGATGTGTGTTCTACTCTATGCTTGTGTGCATCCATTTCTCTTCTCTAATGCAGGACTCGGCAGGTGAGTCCCTCTACATGTTATTCCGAGCCATAAAGCACCAGGTGGACAAGGGCCCTGTAGATGCTGTGACAGGCAAGGCTAAATACACGCTCAACGACAACCGGCTGCTGCGCGAGGACGTGGAATATCACACGCTGGTGAGAGACGTGCACCCACTGTAAAGGACGTGGTGCCAAACACTGCACTGTGTCTCTCATTGCATGTCTCTCATCAGAGAGACATATGTCAGGATCAGTACCTAATCTCATGGACTGGTATCATGTAATCAGGTTACCAAAGTCTTGATGCTAAAGAATTCTTGCTGGCATCAAATCTAAACATTAGAAGAATATTTTGAATTTAAACAGTGGTTACAATCCACAGCAGACCACAAGTGTACTATTCCCATGTAATCCAGTATATCTTTATGTTGATTTGTTCTACAGACGCTGAATGTCCTGGTAACCACGGGCGCTAGTGAGTCACAGACGGTTCCTACCAAAGTACTGGACTGTGACACCATAACACAGGTGAAGGAAAAGATCCTGGAGCAGACATGGAAAGGCACATCGTACTCTCAGAGACCTTCCCCAGACTCAGTGCATTTGGGTAAGAGCTGAAATGAAGTGGAGCTTTTTGTACCTTAAAATAATAGTAAGAAAAGTTATTTATATGATATTTTTTAAACTGTGACATTTTGGCTTTATTAGTCTAAACAAAAGAAAACACGAAAGACTGTGTTAAAAAAAAGCCTGAAATAGTCTGATGTTTTCCTAAAATATAAAGTGGTATTGACCGTAGCAGGCTATAATGCAAAGTGCGGCCTTTCATCTCCTGTGGCGTTTAAATAGGAGAAGGGGTAAGTGGCAACAGGCGAACAGCATACCTAATAAGAGGGAGATTGAGAGCGTAGAAGTGGCTGAGACCGGTGATTGACAGGGATAGGTGTGTCTGGGTGTGTGCGTGTGTATGTATGTGTGTCTACAGTAGTGACATCATCTGGTGCTAAATACAGTTGTGTATTATCTGCATAGCTATGCAACTTGATTCTATGCTTCTATTTATCTCACCCAGTAGGAATATAAACAAAGAAAAAAAAGTGGGCCAAGTTCAGAGCCTTGTGGTACACCACAGGAAATATCATGTTTGTTTCATGTGTTTTTCATAGGATATTTCATGGATATTGTGTTCATAAAGAATGGGAACACTAAAAATTTTGCCACTTTTTCCAATCCTAATGTAGAGTGGAGAGCTGGGATGGCAGGTCACTTGATCTTGTCTGATGAAGACCTGACTTCAGTGGTGCAGGGGTCATGGAAACGGCTCAATACTTTGCAGCACTATAAGGTCAAATCTGTCAGTTATTATATGTATGTCTATACATTATGGCATATGCATTGCTTTGTTGTTTTGCAATCCATAGTTTTCTTACAGTGGGTCATACCTGATCTGTGCAGGTTCCAGATGGTGCCACGGTAACACTAGTGTCACGGCAGTCCAAACAAGTCCATCATGACAGTCACGACTATGTACCAGGAGAGAGTGAGTCTCACAGCACCCTACTGCATATCTGAGTAGAACACTACTGCATATCCGAGTCATTCTCTGTATGTTTCTTTGACTCCCTGTCTCAGAGACTCCTATGCTGGAGGATGGGGATGAAGGTGGGATGAGGCTGTGGCACTTGGTGAAAGCCAGTGAGGAGACCGAGATGTCCAAACACCGCCGAGGCAGTCTGAGAGAGCGAGAACGGGAGAGAGCCAAGGCCATTCCAGAGATCTACCTCACTCGCCTGCTGTCAATGAAGGTAGACAAACACACACACACACACACACACACACACACACACACACACACACACACACACTCATACACATAAAAACCTGCAGTAACTATAGCAATAACAGTTATGGTCATAATTATCATAGCTACGTTTTTCTTAATGCTGTACATATGACTTAGTTGAATACATCCTCTCAGTACCTTACCATTGTCACTTTTAAGTATACAGGTACATACTCTTCTCCTGCTGTCTATGTGTTCCAGGGAACCCTGCAAAAATTTGTGGATGACTTGTTTACCGTGATCCTTAGCACCAGTCGGCCAGTTCCCCTGGCTGTGAAATATTTCTTTGATCTACTGGATGACCAAGCAGCACAGCACAACATTACTGACTCAGAAACCATCCACATCTGGAAGACAAACAGGCAACTTCTTCATTGACTTCATACTGTATCGTTAGTTGTGTAATTAGTAATAGAAGAAAAGCCAAATAAGCCTTTCAAAGGCTGATGGTAACACTGAACCTTCATCGTTGCATAACTTTGTTTTACAGTCTTCCGTTGAGGTTCTGGATCAATATTTTGAAGAACCCGCAGTTCATCTTTGATGTTCAGGCCTCAGACAATGTGGATGCTGTGCTGTCTGTTATTGCCCAGACTTTCATGGACTCCTGTACCATTGCTGACCACAAGCTGGGCAGGGTGAGTCAATCAGGACAACATTGGATGGAATACAATACGCTAGGCTTAGCTAGCCAATCAGAGATTCAGAGGCAGTAGATGAGCCAGTAGTAGGTGTGGTTTCAGCTTCTCATTTGTGCATTGCTTGAATCAGGATTCACCTATCAACAAGCTGCTGTATGCTCGAGACATCCCACGCTACAAACAGATGGTGGAGAAGTGAGTGCTTTCGCTATTGTCTTCTGTTTCCGCTCATGTAAGCTGAAAACCTTTCTGCAGTCTGATTGGTGCCGTTCTTGTGTCGGTTACAGATATTATGCAGACATAAGGCAGACTATCTCTGCCAGTGACCAAGAGATGAACTCAGCTCTAGCAGAGCTGTCCAGGGTGAGCATTTTCTTTTTTTGAAATTTTTTTTACAGTTCCTCTATTTCTACTAGTTGGGGTCAGAGGCTTCCCTCAAGGATGGCATGTTGCTGAAGCATTTGTGTTTGCTCTGTATAAGTTCTGTTATAAATTGAATGCATTTACCTCTCTACGCAATTACTATGGAAGAAACGTGAAAATATGCAACACTTGTTGCCTCAAACAAAATGTGAATGTAGGAACATTCTCGTATTTTGCTTTATTGTCCACCCATAGCCAATCATCAATAATTGTGACATTTGTCCCCTGCCTAAATTTTGCCCTTGTAGAATTACTCCAGTGAGGTGAATCACCTAGTGGCTTTGCATGAGCTATACAAGTACATCAACAAATATTACGACCAGGTAAGGAATGGTCCTACACGTCTACATCACGTGCATCTACTGGCCAATGATGTTCCTTTATCTACTCAGTCTGACTGTCTTTACTCTTTGCCTTTGTGTCTGTTCTTCTTCCTCTACAAGATCATCACAGCTGTAGAGGAGGATTCCACAGCTCAGAAGATGCAGCTGGGTTACAGGCTTCAACAGATAGCAGCAGCTGTGGAGAATAAAGTTACTGACCTCTGACCTTCAGACTCTGATGGACTTTTATCAAGTCTGGAAAAGGAGCATGGATGAAGGATAGAGGCGGAGCTTAGGCTCCTAGAGGAGCGTTCCTTCACACAGAGTGAGACTTCTGGTTTATTAGGAAGTCCTTGCTGGAAGTATGCACATGTAGGCAAGTCTATAAGGAGAGAAGCTAAGGAAATGATTCTCTGGAACCGTGAATCTCAGTCCAGCCACGTCCAACAAAGTCAAGACTAAAAAAGAAGTTCATATGCAGTCTCAACTGGATTATTCTTGCTCAGGTTCCAAGCAAAATGCATTTTGTGGTGCCTCTGTAAGATGCTAACAGGCTTGACCGGGCGTTTGCTGAACCTTCGGCAGATGTTGGTGTTCAAGAAGACATTAAGGCTAAATCATTTTTCCGTAGCTCTTTGCTTTGCATTGAGTGGCAGGACGCTCTGTCATTAGCTGTGTGAAGGACAACATTAGCCTTTCTTAACTGCTTTTTAAAAAAAGATGCCAATGTGAGTGACAGCACAAGGTTTGTCTCCCGAGAGCCCTGCCAGTTGGGAAGGTTTGAACTGGCTCAGTCTAACCTTTCATAAACTCTAGATCCCAGCTTGCTTTTCTTTCTCTGTCGAGCGTGAAAACCATTAGTCACTGAAACACTCAGACAAATATAATCTCATCTAAGCACCTAAAATATCCTCAAACACACAGAATGAAAATTCCAGGCATCAACTGCATAGCGGTCATGGAAAAACAGTTTAAAACGTGTTTGAAATGGCTTTTTGTATGACAAGCAGTATGTTTGTACTCGGCAGCCCAAATCTTGAGGTCTGGATAGGATGTGAAAGGCAAAGCAAAGAATACTAATTGTGCGAAATTCAGACAGTAACTTTTTTTTTATATATGAACTGGGAGTGAAGTTACATGGGGAGGGATTTTCTTACTATCCTTTCACTTTGGGAACCTTTTTTTGTTTTGAAGTACTATTGGTCTCAACAGTTATATGGCAGGGATCAAATTATACATCATCGTAATAAGCACTACTCACAAAACCCTACACAGACGTTCATACCAACAGACTTACACATGTATCCTGAGCCCTACCTGAAAAGGTGCTGCTTTGCTAATAACACGTCAATGCGTTAACATCATTAAGGCCAAACTAACAGTTCTTGACAGGCTCCTACTGTTAATTTATAATGAAGACTAACCTGTTCATTACTCTGGCATACCTTTTCATACCCTGTTCCATATAACAGCACATCACTGCTGTCTGGTGTACCAACCACATACTCCAATTCATTCAAGTGAAAGCTTGTTATTCCAGAATTACACGAGAAATCCTCATCAGCCTGGCCCGATCATTTATTTTCAATACTTCTTAATTTATTTGTCTGTATTAACTGTAGTGATGTGGGGTTTTTCTGTAGTTTGTTAATATTGCTTTAATGTTCTAATGTTTGTGCAATTATGACGTGTAACATAGCCAGACACTGTTGATACTGACAAGCTCTTAATGACTAGCCTAGTTTAAACACTTAACAATGTGATAATACTACTGCTTCTGGCCCTTTCCTTTTGGGCTAGGCTGCCAAATAATCTCCCCCTATTAGCTTATGTTTCTAGAAGAGCAGCTGAGTATTTTGAACTTGTCATGTTTTCAGATGGAAAACTTCTCACCGGTGACCGTGTTGTAAATCTCAGTGTCCATAAATGACAGTAAAGCATCACACATGAGGGACGGCAGGGTGAGCTTTATGTAAAATTCTGATCAGATCATTTCAGCACGCACTTACTGTTTGTGTGGTCTTACAGCGCTTTATGGATGTATTTCATTGTTGACTTAAAAAGAACAAAAGCGAATGGGTAGAACAAGCCACTGTGGACCACCAGGTACACTGTGGACCACCAGGTACACTGTGAACCACCACCAGGTACACTGTGGACCACCAGGTACACTGTGGACCACCAGGTACACTATGGACCACCAGGTACACTTGCTTATTCTTGTCTTCAGAATGTTCCTGGGTTTTTATTTATTTATTTATTTATATGGAGTCTAATTGGCTGCTAATTGTGGATTTATGCGAAGACCAAATTCCCACAAATGATTTTTGAGGCCATTTTTAATGGCTTTGATTCTGCCAGAGAAAGGTGTTAGTTTACAGTATACACACATTTACAAAGATATGAGTCTTATTTTAATGGCTTTGATTCCCCCAGAGAAAGGTGTTAGTTTACAGTATACACACATTAACAAAGATATGAGTCTTATTTTAATGGCTTTGATTCCCCCAGAGAAAGGTTTTAGTTTACTGAATACAGACATTTACAAAGATACAAGTCTTATTTTGGGGGATACTGCATGTGGTGGTGAAAGATCTTATTATGTAAATAATTCTTTGGAGGTATTTTGATCTACTTTTCAGTATTCATCATGTCATGTTAACATTGTCATTTTACCTGCGCTTTTATTTTGTAAATAGAGATGTTGTAATCACCTGTATGCTTGCTAAGCTGTTGCAGTGGAGCAGTGGTACATTTGTGTAAGCTGTCCTGTAATAAAACTGTCTGATAAACTGGAAGTCCTGTTTCATTACTTGGACCTGCATTTTGTAACTTGGGCCTGCAAGTATATCTTAGGCATTCCATGAGCAAAATAATAGACTCTAACTATAGGTTCGCTTCATATGAATTCTGTTTTACTGTTTGAAAATCTTTCTCTTTGTCCTTAAGATTGTATTATTGGCATTGCTAAAAACAGAAGCTGTGTTTACCATTTAAGGGATCTACAGTATGCTCCCACCACACAGTGGGATCCAAGACTATGCCTGTCAGGACCCCAGCTGAACCGAGATATGTTCGTCTGGCGAAGCTAAAATCAGCTCTAACAGGCCAGTGAAGGATGCTGTGTATCAGCATACTTGCTTGCCTCTGTATAAGAAAGGCTTTCAAAAGGCCAGTCAGCTGCAATCACAGGCAGTAGCCTGGAATGACGGCAAGATTCAGGCTTAAGAGGAGTAAAACGTCTTATAGTCACTTTGTAGCAGAGCGGTCTAACTCCAGAGCTACTGGACCAAAAGGTCAGCACAGTTTGGACATTTCCCTGCTCTAAACACACTTCCCAAACCTGGTCATTAAACCGAGTTGAATCATGGGTATTAGCATGGATATCATCAAACTTGCACTCAACACCTTATATAGAGCGCAATACATATACTTAATATTTGTTCTGTTACGTTCCTGGCATCTAAGTATCTCTTTTAAAATGAAGGTGAAACTTTTGCTTAGACGTTCACGAGTGGCACAGAAGTGTCATAACTGAAATCAGACGCTGTAGAAGTGTGTCAGTGATGCAAGTGAGAGAGTAACTTTTATTTTGGGTAACTGACACTTCTAGAGAGCGATGTGCAGATCCTGTGAACTCAGTAGAAAGCAGCTCCCACTGCCATTCCCAAGTGTAGTTAGTGATGTGCTATGTTTAGCAACAGAGAAACTGTGCGCATGCTGGCGATCTATATTCATTGAATCCTGTGTTGACAGGTATTTCAGAGAGATAAAACAATGGAAATATATCTGGTTCAATCCAGCAACAACCAGCCTGGTGATAGACTACTTTTCCACACAAGGATAGAACAGCATGCCCTCACCTTAAAATGTAAAATGTAGGCCAAATAAAAAAAATAATCAAAGCTATGTTTTAAAAAAAAAACACTGAAACCTTTCTAAAACTACATAACTCTACATAAAATTGCTATAACTGCTGTGCAGAAATTTCCCTCTGGGATTAATAAAGTAATTCTGATTCTGATATATCATCTAAAAGAATGAATTAATATTGTCACACTGCATTATATACTATGGCTCAGCCCAACTTATCTCTCACTGGCTCCTGGAAGAGCAACAATTATGCTTCAAATAACTGCATGTTAGCATATTGCATCTCACAGACGTTCTGCTCTGGTGCAACTGTTAGACAAGAAACCCGACACCTTTCTCATGTGCCTCTCTCAGCCGATGGTGCTTTCTAGTAACCCTCATGCCCTGCTATGTGGAGCTTCAAACTGCTTGAGCCCTGTCTGGGGGGGGGGGAGGAGACACTCAGCACTGAGTGTTAACAGGCTCACATTAACCGCAGGGTGGTCAGCTCTGCCAAGCTCAGCTCTGTCCCTCAGCTACAGCTGTCAGGTTCACCCACTGCCACACAGTGGGGAAAACAAGCCAAAACATCAGATCATTTCCCATTGGCTACCAATGACATGCCAAACTCCTCAGTGGACCACATAAGTTATAAACTGCTGTGGTTTCTTTTTACAGGCCTTGAGCTCGTTTAAGACTTCTGAACCCTTTCAAGGCCTGACAGAAATATCTGCTGGCTAGGATGGGAAATTGGCTGTTACTGGTTTTACATATGATATGTATATATATGTGTGTGTGTGTGTGTGCGTGTGTGTGTGTATGTGTTTGTGTATAAAGCTCTAAAATTTCTAGATGTGATACTAGAAGTTCTGTTGGTTTTATTCAGTATTAAGTTGTATTAAGGACCAGAGAAGGCTGCCCCAGCCACCTGTCTTTCCCTCTACTCAGAATATCCCCCAGCTGCATGTGTGTGTGCGCGTATGTATCTGCATGCCTGCTTGTGTGTGTGTGTGTGTGTGTGTGTGTGTGTGTGTGTGTGTGTGTGAGTGTGTGTGTGTGTGTGAGAGAGAGAGAGA
>JAOYMR010000022.1:7809449-7830511 GCA_025802075.1 Tenebrosternarchus preto
AGGTCAGGACTCTGTGCAGACCAGTCAAGTTCATCCACACCAGGCTCTGCCATCCATGTCTTTATGGACCTTGCTTTTGGATGGGTGAGCGAATACTTTCGGCAATATAGTGTATATTACATGTGACAAAGGCACAATAAATCAACTATTCTTAGTATTACTATTACTGTCACTGCTGCCAAGAAAATATTCCCCAAACTATGCAAGACATCGTGAATGAAACAGACCACATGTAATTTGTGAGTTCATGGCATTGACTCACTTTGGTTTGACTGCTGATCACTGATGACCAACTGTTAACATTCAGTCCTTGCCAGATTAAATAAGGATATCTGTTTTCCCAATAGGCTTTTGAACTAGCTACTGGTGACTCTTTGTTTGAGCCAAAAGCTGGGAAGACATTTTCTTTGGAAGAAGGTATTCCGGTAGTGTATTTTTAAGATACATGGACAGTACAGTGCATCTAAAAATATAGGTTTTGGTGATTATACTCCCTGTTATGCAAATTTTAGATCACCTTGCCCATATCATTGAACTCCTAGGGAAGATTCCTGCATCAGTAGCTCTGTCTGGTAAATATTCGTCCGAGTACTTCAACCACAAAGGTGAGCAAAAAAGAAACGAACATGAAATCATACGATAAAATCATTTTTACAGGCATTGCAGATTTACCAATATTTGTTTGAAACCATAGAAAGCAAATTCCAATCTGCTATGCAAAGAACAAATAAATCCTCTAAATGTTTTTTTTTTCTTCTAAGGAGACCTCCAGAAGATTCCCATCCTTCGTCCATGGGGACTGTATGACATCTTGGTGGAGAAATATCACTTCCTTCTCCAAGAGGCATCTCTCTTCTCTGACTTCCTACTCCGGATGTTGGACTTCCTGCCAGAACGGAGGCCAACGGCAGCTCAGTGTCTCCAACATATGTGGCTAAAACTGTGACTGTACATAGACTGTATCCTCTTTACCTATTTCCTCATTTCGCAATTTTGCCTTGAAGGCATTCTAGCCAAAACTGACTTAAAACTTCAATATACACTACATTTACATCAATGATGCCATGTTTCACTGATGGAATTCTTAAATTCTTTGCTCCTGTTTGTAACGTACCTATAATATGCAAGAATAAAATGAAAGAGTTTAGTTTTTTTATGCTTGACAGATAAATGACTGAACAAGATTTCAAACTTCATGAAAACAACAGTTCAGAAAGTGCTGGATTTTTGTAATGTTGACATTTACCAACTAGAAGACTACATATACATTCTACATATTAAACGTGACATTTTTTGTTTTGCCAATGTTACGTTAGTATGATTAATGCAACTGACAACATGACTAGACAAAGAACGACAAACAAGGGGTGACATGCACACGCTTAAATACTAGACCAGACACAGGTGAAACAGATAACGATAACAATACAGGAATATCACACACACACCACACACACCAACGCATACGCTCACATAACATACTCAAAACTTGCACACACACGACATGCCCACACACACACGGATGCACCCACAACCACACACACACCCCGTCTACACAGACACACACGGACGCACCCACAACCACACACACACACGGACGCACCCACAACCACACACACGGACACGCCCACACAAACGGGACAGGGCCATGACAGCCAATACCCCTCTTTCTCTCTCTCTCTCTTTCTCTCTCTCTCTCTCTCTCTCTCTCTCTGTCTGTCTCTCTCCCTCTCCCTCTCTCTCTCTCTCTCTCTCTCTTTCGTGTGCTTTAGTTATTATTTAGGTTCGTGAGAAGTGACCTGCTGCTATTACCTCAGCTAATTACGTGCTTTTTTTTAAACAATGTACAATTGTAAAAAAAATTATATATATATTATTGCCTATCTGTCACAATGGCTGGTATACATATATTGTACTTACATTCACATTCATAGAATTTAAAAAAAAAGTTTATTAATTTGCACTGACAATATGTCCATATAATAAAGAAAATACAAAATAGAAATAGTATTGATATATAAAAAAACATCAAAAATAATTGTTCTAGTAACATTAGTATAGTAAATGCCTTTAAAAAAACACGAATGAAATAATTGTTTGCTTGCAGTGTAAGCCTGGAGCATCAAGCCTCTTGGTTAGCTGAGTTTGTAAGTTGTTCTTTCTGGCTAAGGTTGATGTTCAGCTCATTGTCCTTGGCCTCCTCCATGGCAGTGAGTTCTCGTGCTGAGCCCATCTGCAGCTCTTCTCGCTTCTTCTTAAGCTCCTCCTGCTCCAGCCATCTGTAGTTCAAGAAGTTCATGATGAAGAGAAAGAGACCAGGGACCAGCATCATCACACCACATGCGACATACATGTACTTATAGTCCATGAAGATGTCGACCAATGCACCTAGAGAAGAAAGAATTCACAATATATATACATTAGTGTCACAAGTTTCAAGTGAACTCTTTGTACACAAGATAAATCATAGGCAGTAGCATCTTCTAGATATCAATTTGTTGACATAATTGGATTAAGAAAATGTATAACTGAAGATTATATAAAACTCACCAGAGATTGGAGGCCCCAGTAAAACAGGGCCACATTCTATGATGGTGGCAAGTCCAACAGCACTAGAGAACCTCTGGGCCCCCACCAAATCCATCAACACCTCAAAAAGCAGTGCTGACACCATCCCGAAGGCCAACCCGAAGAACACGGTATACACCACCAGACCATAGTAGCCAGGCAACAAGGGACACACTAAATGGCACGCCCCACTATACGCCACGGAGAAACTGAAGAAGTACTGAATCCGTGGCCGGATCCACTTTGTGTTGGCCACCAGGCCCGTCCCAGGACGGACCACCATGTCCACCAGGGCAAAGATGGAGAGCAGGAAGGCAGCAGAGTACTCATCAATCCCCTGGTGCTTGGCGTAGGGGGCCAGGAACACAACGGGAGCGAAGAATCCAAAAAACATCACCACGTTCCCCACCAGGTAGATGAGGAAGCCGCGGTGTTTGAAGAGCGACAAGTCGATGAATTTGTTCACCCGTGCTAAACATCCTGCCTGCTTCTCGTCACCTTTGTCCTCGGCATTGACTGCTCCATTACCACCACCACTATGGTCTGCAGGTGGTTTTGCTTTAATGTTAATGGGCCTCATCAAGGCTCCAGCCACACAGCAGTTGAGTACTATGGCTCCCAAGATGAAGAAGCTCCCTCTCCAGCCAAAGCTGTCAAACAGGAACTGGTTGAGTGTGGCCAGAGTGGACAACAGCACGGGACTTCCTGTCATGGCCAAACCATTTGCAATAGGTCGCTTTACAAGGAAGTATTTCCCGATGATCGTCAGGGAAGGCTGTAAGTTAAAGGCAAGGCCCAAGCCTGAGACACATTATACAAGGACATGAGTGTTTATTTGCATTTCTGTCTCATTGCTTAATACGGTTAATATACTTAAGTGGCTTGTAAATTTTTGATGTTTGTCATACTTGTAAAAAGTCTTGATGAAATTTTGACTATGAGGACAGAAGCACTTGCTAAAATATCATTGCTACTATGGACCTGTTTGTTCAAGAAAAAATATCTTGACATATCATGTATCTTCACATTTGTAAAATCTATAACACATACCATGTTGATACACTGCTGTGCTGTTTTATAGTAGGTATTGAGCCCAAATAATGCAGGACAGCAGTTGACAGAAGTAATGCTTGGCAGTGAAATTGGAGTGTTAAGCTGGCCACACAAACAGTGCCTTATTTGGCTTTTGACCTGTAGTGTTCAACAAACATACACAGGGGAGGTTCCCTGCTTGAGTAATCCTGACGAATCAGGGAGTAACTGACCAAAATGCCCTCTCCTGACAAATGTCTGAAGCAAAGTTGTTCTCATCGTTTCAAAACATGTGGCCAATTACGAGAACCGTACCTCCAACAACTCCTACGCATATGTAAAGATGCACTATGGTAGTGCTAAAAGAAGCAGACACCATAGAAAATCCAACCATCAGGCCACCAACCATGACCACTGGCCGGCTGCCATAGCGATTGACTAGAATACTGCTGACAGGTCCTGCAGAAAGAAACAGAGACAGATTGAGGGACATGAAAAGAGCCAAGAAGGTAGGAAGCCACACCAAGGATTACGCCTGTGATTAAAGCTAATGCAGGCCGTTTCATCAGTGTATATAACCTTTGGTTGCACACAGTGGCAAGGTTGGGTCAACAGCATAGGTTTGCCTAGTTATGCAACTTCGGGGCCATGAATGTAATCTGTAGTTTAATAACTTTGCTTTACTTAAAAGCTGTGGACTTGGTGGGGCTTTCTGGTGGAACAAAATGCTTCGCTTATAAGCAAACAAAGAAACACAAGAATCCTCTCACCTCCTGCATACATGGTTGCAAGCATGATGGAGGAGACCCAAGCAATTTCACTGTATGAAGTGGAGAAGTACTCCTGGATCTCCTTGAAGTAGATGGTGAGGGACTTGGGGAAGGCGTAGGAGAAACCAATGGATATGAATGATCCAAAGACCACTGTCCAGCCCCAACCTCCATCAGGAGGTGTGTAGCCCAGGTTAACTACACTTGTGGAAGGCATTGTGGCTACTTTCCAAAGAGACAAAAAAAAAATCACAAAAAAAGCTTTTTAAATTTAAACTTAAAGCTTTGATTAAAAATACAAATTGAGCTTTTCAAGTTATTCATTATTTTATATAAGAATCATGTAATTAAAAACACATTTAATAATGTCAATGAAACTGACTGAAATTACGTACATATTGTTTTATTACAGTTGCTCTGTACATCTCAGGAGATTTTTTTCATACCAATTCCTCATGGGTATCAAGATAAAATTAATTAAAAATCTTTTTTTAGCATCATAAGGGAAAATTACTACCTTACGCAGATTATACTGTACATATATTTAAACTTTGCTTTTCGGTCAAATTCTTTGTAACTTTGTTACTGAGGGAAAAAATATGAAACATTTATGAAATATTCTGAAACATTCGTTATTAACTCAATCTAATTATTAGTTATATACTTACCTCTATATGCGGTGCTGAGACACAATTGTAGATAACATGTTCATGAGCATGATCATTCCTTTAACAGACGCTAGCAGACCTGATCAGCCCCCTGACTCCCACCCTCACTCTCTCTCTCTCTCTCTCTCTCTTTTTTTTGTGTGTGCTTTAGTTATTTAACAGTTTACAAACTATAAAAGGTCCACTTTCTAAATTATCATTTTAAGCCCTTTTTAAAAATGGTTTTAAAATGTTAAATGCTGAGTTAACATGACAACTTAAAATGACTTACCTGAATGTTTTTATTGACTGAATGCTTATTCACCAATACAAAAGATGCAATATTAAGTCACTAAAACTTTTTATTTTGATTATTTTTTTATTAAAGCTTGGCAAAGCACAGTTAAATTATTTTCTGTCTATAAAGCTAAAATCTGTGCATTTAAAACTGCCAAACATCAGACTTTTCCTTTTGCTTTTTGTAAAGTTATAAAAGCAGGTTCTATAAAAAGCAAATTATATAAAATTATAAAAGCAGGTTCGACTTTCTAAAAACTTTAAAACATCAGTCCTTTCACTATTATACACATTAAATGTGCTAATCACATATGTTTAAGTGAAACCATAGAAAAAAACAGCTACTTTGAGTTTGAGAAAAACAAATTTATCTTAATACAAAAGAAATGTAAGTGGCCAAGTGTTTAAGTGTTGCATTTGTTTAATTTTAGTACCCTGTACTAAACATAAGCACAATTAAACATAAGCAAAGATAAGCACAAGTAAACAGAAACACAAGTAAACATAAGTAAACAGAAACACAAGATAAGTAAACATGCACAAGTAAACAGAAACAAGTAAACATAAGTAAACATAAGCACAAGTAAAATGGATATGTGTAACATTTCAGTTCACTCAAGATTGTTTAGTAAAAATAAATGTAGTCATATTCTTTACTAACACTCTTCAGTAAGGCTCATTAACAATATCAAGTTAGTGGAAATGGTGTTGCCACATTTTATAGTACATTGATTTAAATTTTATATATTCACTATACATAGAGTCGACGTTGATTTTGCTGCCTAGCAGAAGAGAATGGAAGGACATGCTGCAGTGGGCTTGAAGTTATACAGTCTGTCAACAGGCTTGAAGTTATACAGTCTGTCAACAGGCTTGAAGTTATACAGTCTGTCAACAGGCTTGAAGTTATACAGTCTGTCAACCCCTGAATTCATCAGGTCATCCAATCTCAACTTCAACCTTGGGTTTGGAAACATGGTTAATTAGTAAATGGTGGGTTTGTTGAACTTCTGAAAAAAAGATTAACAACCTACCCTTTATAAATAATGACTAACTGACTGTGTACATGAACACATTCAAAAATTTTAGCTTTGCCATTTTTCTAAATTGCACAGAGTGACAAATTGATTATAATTCAGTTTATATAACCTTTTTTAAACAGAGAAAACAAGTGGAGGCCACACAGGAAGCTGCTACAAAATACAAGCATGTTACATTAAAACATTTATTTAAATGTAACATATATAACAAATATTTTATTTATATAAAATAAAATATATAAATAAAAACTAGTCTTGCATAGGCCTACTAGTCAAATAACTTGACCGTAATATAAACATTCTCTGATCCTCCACTAGGGGGCAGTATCATGTCAAAAAACGTTTACAAAGAACTTTGCATACAGATTTGAGACCAGTGTTGCAGATTGAATTCTGCTGATACTTTATGTGTTTGTTTAATAATAGAACCCTGATATCCAGAAATGCCTGCTGTCGCAACAGCATGTCCTCATTCGAAAAACTTCACTCTACCATTGGAAAGCTTTAAATAATTTAGAACAGCAGTAGTGTTTAGAGATACCTGAATACTGACACCAGGTTGGCACCATCACTGAACCTAACAGAGCACATGATCTTAAAGAACAAGCCATAAACAAGGTGTAAGACTCAAACCGCAGAATAATGTATAAATTGTCAGTGTCTGAATAAAAAAAAAATGTCTAAATATTTAACAGAAATTAAGCTAAATTCCACAGCTACTAGTCTCAAATAAAATGGCCACTAAAATTTATTGCAGGGACAAAGGTTTTGGTTGTTCTTAAAAGGGTCCCAAAATAACAGCAAATGTTGATAGAAATACTATATTGGGTGAACTACAGGTAGTTAAGCAACCTTGGGTATTTTAGATGGCACTTATAAATATAAATGATATCATTACCTGCTGTTCTGTTTTCTTTTTTCACTACATAAAAATGTCTCCTCAGATGGCTGTGGAAAGGGGAGGGATTTATCAAAAGCCTGCAGCTCAACAGTCTTCAAGAAAAAAAATAAGCCTTTTTTCATCTGATCTTTCAACATAATACCGCAGGTTTTATGTTTCCTGATAGCTAGAAGCAATTTTTTTACCAGTCCTGTTATAAATAAAGTCATTTTATCGTGTGTGTTTTTAAAATGCGGCCTAGTTTTCCCTTTCCTTTACTCCCTCTGCTTTCTGCCTGCTCCTGCCAGCGCTGAACAAAGATAATTACTCAGGAAGCCATTTGGCCAATCAGATGTGGCCTTACATCCTGTCAGTGGGAGGGTAGCCAGTCACGGCCCAGCTCTGATCACACAGGCCTGAGCGCTGAGTGTGGAGAGGCGAGCCCTCCCTTGTCTAAAGGCTGAGACTGTCCTCCATGTTTCATAAGTATTGACATTACACTTTTCAGCCATGCATCCACAGAGGTAAGATTTCTGTTTTTTCTTCTCCTTGTCTCACCTTTGACTCCATATGCTGCCTGTTAACAACTGTTCATTTTCAGTTTCTGGATCTACAGCAAATGGCCTGGCAAGGCCTCTCACACAGAAAAACAGGGCAAAGGGGCGGGAGCGGCAAGAGGGGGGAGGAGGCGGAAGGAGGAAAAGCAGGCTTTTCTCTCCTCTGTTTCTCACTCCTGAGCTTTGGCCTGGGCACGTCACATGATCGCAGATCAAACTCAGTCAGCCATTACTCATTGCTAAAGTGACAAACAAACATCTGGCAAAAGGTGCATTCTGCTGAACCCAGGCTGGAGTGGGGAGCAAGGCCCTCTTCTGCCTCCACCCCCCTGCCCCCTCATCCACCTACCCACCACCCACCCCACCCCCTGGCTGAAGCAGGGAGTGCAGGGGCTGGTGGGGTGGGGGGAGGGGAGCCTGGGTGATGTGTCTCCTTTGTGATCTGCCTGCCTTGGCCCATTGTGTGTTTGTGTGTCGTCGAACGTGGCAGAGAAAATGGTGGAATACAAACCAGAAACGGCCGCTGCCGCTGACCACGTCCGTCGCTCGGGAGCGGGGAAGCCTAGTGTCAGCGGTGTGAACCTATGAACCTGTGCTCGACACATGCCTAGCAGATTTTGTAATTTGGTTTATTTTATCAACCCATGCAGGCAAAGATGTTTATTTCATCCAATTTAGTTTTTTCTCTAATGAACCGCTATTAAATCTTGCTTTTTTTTTTGTTGGAGTTTGATAAGAGAATCAGTGAGAATTAATCTGGTGTATTTACACGTTTACCTTGTCTCTAATAATTCCTCTGTATCTCTCTCTCTCTCTCTCTCTGTGGGGTGAATCTGGGGATCCACTGTGCATGCATGACACTGGAAGGTTTCTCAGGCCATTCTATGCACATTCTGTTCAGGACCATCCTGAAGCATGCAGAGCCAGTTTTAGTATCGTAAGAAAGGGCCTTTAACATAACGTGTTTGTCCCTTGGCTGGGTCCCAGATCACACGGTGAACGAGTTTCACTCTATTTTCAGCCCACGGTAGCACACAGACGCACTGGCAGGCCGGAGCTGCTATGTTCTCTCTTAAGCGACTGCATGCTGGGTGTTGATCCGGATGAGCTGAGACGGCTTTGTGCTTCTTGGTTATGAAAACGGCAGTCAGTCTTTCTGTAGAATTGATTACCAGGACATTTTCATGGTGAATGGATTGCAGTAGTTTATGTCTGATCAAGGGATTAGCAGAGTCACAGTGATCCTAAATGATAACACTGCCCTAAGTGCAACTGTTTCAAGCTTTTGTCTTGAGACAAAGGAAATCAAACATTAAGACCACAGCCATGCTAAGTTTGCTTTAACCCCTTTGTTCTGCTTTTATTAGATTATGCTTACAGAGAGAATTTTTTAAAAAAGAAAGAAAAAAAAACCTGTATATATTAAACAATTTTAAACCACATGACCTTGAGTAAGGTTAAAATAAACCTTGTCTCTGAATATAACTATCTGATAATATATTTTATTTTATTATAGAATCTATGCGTTTTATATAAGAAAGTGAATTCTAAACACAGGATAGTATGGCAGTACACAGTCATCCAATCAGATGGTTTTATGTCAGTATCTCAGCCAATTGGAGACATGGAGCTCAGCCAGACCAGCAGAAAGAGGGCCTGTTCTGGAAAATTACACAACCATCTTTGATTCACTTGTACAGGTCACCAAATGGAAAATACATCAGCTTTGTACATTAAGAAAAGGTATGATCATACATTTCTGGTTGTTCTGCAGGCTTGGTAGTAGAAGATATTTAATCCTTCTTGATGCATTTTATTTCCAAAATTTAAAGTGCTTCTTTTATTTAATCTGGTTTGTATTTGGCTTGGGACAGCAGGTGTTACAAGTCAGGTTCTCGTCAATGAAAATGTTTCATATTTTTTGTGATTTCAATCTTCAGGGGAATTCGCCTCAGGTGGGGTTGAAGAGCTTGTCAGTATAATCAGTTAAAGAGAAATAGTTCAGTTATATTAGAATAATGTAATATTTGTAACCTTTAGTTATTGCCACAAAGTGTTCCAGAGCGTTTCTGTTTAGGTGTTTGGCTACTTTCCTTATTCTTTAAAATTCCCTTTTTAAGGAATCTTTCAAGTTATGGTTCATCTAAACCATCAAAAGATTTGCTCACACATTAACTGTGTCTTACTTGTTTATGTTTCTGAAGGTTGACCTATACTGACTGTCTCTCTTTCGCTCTCGCACTCCCTGTTTACTGTAAAGCTCCTGTGGCGTGGACGTGCCAGATCAGGCCTAGAGGGAGGGGGGAGGGGGGGACCTTCAGCAGAGCTGTGGGGGAGGGGAAGCAGCAGCCATTCTCATTTCCTGTGAGGAGAAGCAATGAGAGAGTGAGAGAGAGAGAGAGAGAGAGAGAGAGAGAAAGAGACGGGGGGGAAAAAAGAGACCTCAGCTCACTCACTCTCTGACCAGTTATCTCCACATTCACTGCCGCCTTTCTCTCCATTTTTTCTCTGCCGACGGGCCCTCAGATTGGATGGCCTTTGTTGACAGTGAGAGCTGCCGTTCGACTCCTTAGAACATTCTAGAAGACTCTGCCCTTTTTCTGGTTTGATTTTTGTGTGTGTGTGTGTGTGTGTGTGTGTGTGTGTGTGTCCATCTGGTGGAGCTCACTGTGGCACTGTGGCATTTTTTTAGCAAGTCCTTTAGCAGCCTGTGGATCGATTCCAGGACCCGTTTTCCTGTTTGAGCTGATATTTTCTTCTAGATCCTTCTCTACCCAAAGCTGGCAGCCTGGACTTTGTGACCACACCACACTTTTCTCACGCAGGGAGTAAAATCGATGAACAGGCTGGTGTCTTGCACGGCCTGCGTGTGAAAAAGTGTTGGCACACGCAGCTCCGCTATAGGCCAGCAAAGGAAAGGCCCCAAAGCCTACCAAGACATGCCTTTTTTTACTTTACTCTCAGGCATTTCCGAACCCCATTTTGTGCTAATCACTCCCTACACCAGCAAAATTCCACCTTGTTGGTAGAACTTTTATCTGCCAGAACCCTTAACACAACATCTGGACTGTTGAGGCCTACTTGTGTTCAGGTGAGTTATGATTCTTGCCATGGATAATTGTGGCCCTTCATTTTTTATTATTATTTGCCTTTCAGTCCAGGTGGCCTTCACCATTGGTCTTTGTTTACTGGAACTGCATGATAAATGTTGGAGGTGTTTGATTGCTTTATGCTCTCTTTACCTGGTAGTCCGCTACCACTAAAACAAAGGGAATGTGTTAGTCTTGACACATTTCTTCAGTATTACCTGACACGCCCTCTTACTCCAGAGTCAACAGGACATTACTTTTTGAATGCCGGTTTGTCATCCTGTGGCATGACGGACACCTTTGTCTACCATCATGCTAATTCCAGTTTATACCTTTCGGATCTTCGTTCCAAACGAAAGGTGAGGGGCGGATCGGATTTCGGCTCTGGTTTCGTCTGTCGCGCTAATGGTGGTGCAGGTAATAAGTGTTGCATTAGCAAGAGCCTTAGGTCTTCATCCGCTCCTGTGGTCCAGTTCCTTCATCCATACCGCCAAAAGGAGACATTCTTTTCTTCAGCTCTGGACCCTCCCCCCTCCCTCGGAGGCAAAGCTGGTGTCTGTCACTCTGACCTCCGTGGACTTGCCTCCCGGCAGCTAAATGGGGCCCAAGCTGCAAGACGTGTTTCACATTGCGGCCAGACCAGATGAGCGAGGGCAGTGATGAGAAGCGTCAGCCATGACACCCACGCCCCTCCCTTCCCTCCCCTGTTCTCCGATACCACAGGCTGTACGTTCTGAGCAGAGAACTGGGCCCTGGCTTTGTCTTTTCCCCCTTTTTTTCAGGCCCAACTGCCTTCGGCAAAAGAACATTTTGAGAAGCTGCTTAAATGGATTCTAAGGATTCTACATATGTAGTTCAGTCTCATTTTGAATATTCAAATATTGGGCTTGATGCCACTCACTAATTCCAAATGTCGGGGGAATGTGGCTGCTGATGTTCTGCGTTATCCTGCCTGAATTTAAAGGACACCATTAAGTAATTGTCAAGTCCTGTCATCGTTTGGGTATGTAATGGGACTAAGGTGTTGGAGCAGTCAGCACAGCTAGCCTAGCTGACTGGGAGACGCTTAAACCTTTGTTACTGGTATTGTACAAGGAGGTAATCCTCATGAAAATGCTTGGCCCAGCCGGGGGTAAGAGAGGGTCACCAGGGAAATGCTGTTATTTTGCTGTAGTCTGTACTATCAGTGCTTCTGCGTACAAAATATTTGTATACAATACCTTACAAATGATCAAATTAATCAAAATGAACTTTGTTGCATTCACATCTTAATCAGTAATGCTTAAAACAACCTTAGACGACCATGTGAGGTCCATTTTTGACCAGTGCTAGTGTGAGCTGGAATGGCGAGCTGCTAATGCTAAACAACAGAAAACTCTTGGGAATCAGTTGCATCACCTAAGGTTTCTATCTAAGGAGCGAACCTTATGAGACTTGCACTGTCCTTCTCGCACTGTTTTTTTTTTGTTGTTTTTTTTTTTGTCTCTCTAGTGTTCCCTGTCTGACTTCCCCCATCTTTTCTTACACTAGTTTGGCTGAGGAGGAGATCAAGACAGAGTCTGATGTGGGTGAAGGGATGGAGGTGTCAGTACCACCTAAAGGTAAGTCTGATATTTGCTCAGTCAGAGATGTCATTTTCCAACTGTAATCGTGGGAAATCAATTTTAGTTTGTATAGAAGAGCAGTTTGACAGTATATAGGAAAAGATATTCTTGGAAAGAAATATCTTATTGATACCACTTGGAGACCAGAACATTATGAGTAAGTGTTGAGAAGGGGCTAGCACTGCTGGCTAGTCAGGCCTCTCGAGTGTAAGCTAGGTGCTGTTTTCTGTCATTGCACGCCATGTCTGTTGTCATGCGGAGTCATTAAAAACGACCTTCATCACTACGTACAGTTCCTGATCTAGGATCAGTAGAATCGGCACTGGCTGCTCAGAAACGGAAAGCCCCCAGTCCCCCTCACTCCTCGAACGGACACTCGCCTTCTGACACATCTCCTAGTGCCATCAAGAAGAAAAAGAAACCTGGATTAGTCATCACCAATAACAAAGATCAGGTAGAGACCAACCTAATTAAATATCTCCTTTGTTCTCTTCCAGGGTTAGTCTCCCTGTTTCTCAGTAGGATAAAACAAGTGTGATAAATAGCTAATGAAGTTTTTAATGAACATTGAAACAGTCGATATAAAATTGCCAGGGCACTTTAGTTTTATTGTAATTTTTCAAAGCTTCAAAGCTTGAATATATGACCAGTTCTTAAAGAAATGGAGGACCATTTAACGGACCAAGTGCTGTGTTTTGATTAACATGTTTCAGACAAAACTTTTATAGATCATAAGCGTAGACCTGATATGTCTTTTAACAGTCCTAGCTCAGTATATCAGCACCGTTAAATGTGAATGTAGCTTTTATAAATATTACACAAGATACCAAATGCAGAACAGTGACTTGATTTACGAATACAAACTTGCATAGCAAGAACATGAAAATATATAGCCAATGATATTTTCATGTATTTTAGTATAGTATTTAAAAAATTATTTATATATTTTTAAAAGAATTAATTAATATTTTAAATGTTCTAAAGCAGTTAGTATTGTGATATATTTGGAGTTTTCCATCCTTGGGCTCATAATGATGAGCAATATTGGCATTTGTGACCCAGTGAGTGGCACCCTGGATCTGTAATTGGTATCTGTGGCTTTATTACAAAAGCAGTCAACCCTCCTCGTGGAGAGAAGCATCTGTTTTACAAGCCCAACACTGCGCTGTTACTGCTAAAAACTGTAAAGGCTGTTAACGCACACAAAGATTTGGACTATTGCACGTCTCTCCAGCGCGAGGGTTGTCTGCCCCTTGCTTGTGACCCACTACCTGTACTTGACTGCCTGTGCTTTTGTTGACTTTTGCAGAAGCCCTTGCTACTGCTCTCCCCTGCCGTCTTGTGGCGTGTGTTTTTGACCGCTCCCCCTGTCTCTCTTGCCTGCGTTTCAGTGTGAGCTAAGACATGGTCCCTTTTACTATGCCAAGCAGCCAGCACTCACCACAGACCCTGTTGATGTTGTGCCGCAGGACGGGAGGAACGACTTCTACTGCTGGCTGTGTCACCGCGAGGGCCAGGTGCTCTGCTGTGAGCTCTGCCCACGCGTCTACCACGCCAAGTGCCTCAAACTGGCCGCAGAGCCCGAGGGCGACTGGTTCTGTCCTGAGTGTGAGGTACCCGGTGGGAAAGAGTGAGGCGTAGGGTGTAGGGCACAGGGCTGTAGTGTAGGGCACTAGCTAGGGCACTAGCTAGGGCTAGCGTGCGAGGTCATTGGTAATGAGGTGAATCAGTAAGGGTTGCACTTGGCAAGCCTTGGGTATGACTCTGAAGAGATGTCAAGACTTGCCATGTTCTAGTGCTCTTACCAACCTTCCACAGCCAGTCGTGCTGGTTCCGTCATTTATGAAGCAAATTACCTATGAGAGTAAACTTGCTAAATTAAAAAAGGCTTTCAGCTAGATGCAGTGGAAAAACTGAATGGTTCCACAGAATCTATAGATACCTTACAAAAAGTCATACATTTTGACTCTTCTCATAGGTAAGTTCTGGATCTGTGGAACCATTCTGCTCAGCAGATCCATTCGTAAATGAAGATCTTAATTCCATTAAGTTTCCACTGCATATATTTCCTAGCTTTGCTTTTTGCTGTTCTAAACTGCAATTGCTTAACAGCAACCACTGTACCTTAGGCACAAAGGTGTCGACTAAAAAGCTTCTAACTCTTTGTTTCAGAAAATAACGGTAGCCGAGTGCATAGAGACCCAGAGCAAGGCCATGACCATGTTAAACCTGGAACAGCTGTCGTACCTGTTGAAGTTTGCCTTGCAGAAAATGAAGCAGCCTGGGGTAAAATGTTTCACATTCATAAGTGATCCACACATGTGATTCACCTCATGCTACAGCTAATTTTTATATTGAACATTCCTTTACCACGGTTAATTATACTGAAATGAGCTATAGCTAAGTCTTTATAATGAATGTCAACAGTTGAAAAATTTCTGCACGATTGATTCCGAAAGTGTGATGTAATCTTTTTCTGAATCACAATAATAAGTATTTACTGGAAAGTCATATTTAGCAAAACACAACATTTTACACTGCTGCATCTTTAGCTCAGATGTGGTTTAAACTATCACCGTTGTTGGTGGAAAAAGTATGCAAACCTACAGGAAAGTTAGAGTTCTGTTTGTCCTGCAAGTACGAAAAGAAGAAAACGAACAAACAAAAACTATTTTTGTTACCAGAGCTTCACAACAGAGTAATGCTGCAAAATGTGAATATGATGCACTGTCACCCCATCGTAAACTTTAGAAGCTGTTACAGTAAAGGTTACAGTAAAGGTTACAGAAGCTAACAAGACAGGAAGGATGGATCTCTAAAGACTCTTATCTTCACGTGGCCATAGTCAGCTGCAAAGGGAAGAAACTGAGAACATTGCTACTCTGCATAGAAGTCATTGTCCTCCAAAGTTCAGTGCATGTGCCATAGAAAGCTCCGCCTAGAACAGAGATCTCCAGTACGGCAGGAATTCACAGGCTTCCATACACATACGAACAGTTACAGCTAAAATACAATGAGAACAACACTGAATAAGGGTGGAATTCAATAGAAGGTCACCACAGATGAAACCACTGCTCTGGGGGAAAAGGTTCACTTTATGATAAATGTACACCTTCAAAATGTTGATAAAACACTGCAAGACCACCAAACATCAAACTCTCAACCTAACTGTGAATAACGGTGGTGAGAGTATAATGGTACAGGGCTGTTTTACTGCCACTGGGTCTGGATGGTTTACAGTCATTGAGAGATCTGTGATTTGAAAACTATAGGAAGAAAATGTGAAATCAGAGTTCCTGTCCCTGATCTAAAACTCAGTAAAACATTAATCCAAATAACAAGTAAATTAACAACAGAGAGGCTCAAACAGAAGAAACTGGATTTTACGACAGCCAAATCTCAGTCCAGATTGTAGTCCTGTTGAAATTCTGTGGCATAATCTGTTCAAGCAGGCTGTTCAAGAAAGATATCCCAAAATTATTTGTATAGAATATTATGCCAAACAAAAAAAAACAACAACGAAACACAAACAACTGTAAATGATGGTTCAGCAGCTACTGAAAACATTTAGTTAGTGTCAGTAAATATTAGTTAGTAAATTTAAGAATTAACTTTTTTTTCTTCAGTGAACTTTACTATGCAAAATGTTGCATGTTGTTTGTTGAATAAGGCTAGGAATGTTGGATGAAGGTGTTTAAATGTTTTCATGCGATTTTTGTTGCCATACAGAAGAGTATCTTTGTGTTACTCTTGAAAAAAAAACTTTTGTGATAAGACAACCTCATTATTATTGTTGTTGTTGTTGTTCATGTTCATTTGTGATGAGAGAACCTCATTATTATTATTGTTGTTCCTGTTGTTTTATGATAAGAGAACCTCATTATTATTATTATTATTATTGTTGTTGTTGTTGTTCATGTTCTTTTGTGATAAGAGAACCTCATTATTATTATTGTTGTTCATGTTGTTTTATGATAAGAGAACCTCATTGTTGTTGTTGTTCATGTTCTAATGTGTAGACAGAGCCTTTCCAGAAACCTGTATCTCTGGATCAGCACCCAGACTATGCAGAGTACATTTTCCATCCCATGGACCTTTGCACCTTAGAGAAGGTAACTCATGGCTTCAGTGCTAAAAACGATTCTTATATACACCTTTATATATATTATTATATCCACCTTAGTGGCCAAAACGTCTGTGTGGAAAGGTGTATGTACTACACACTATGTCTGAATCAGGCCAGCAAATGGAAGAGTGCTTTGTCCACAGAACATCAAGAAGAAGATGTATGGTTGCACAGAGGCCTTCTTAGCAGATGTGAAATGGATCCTGCACAACTGTATCATATACAATGGAGGTCAGTTGTGATCTTAAACTTCACTATTTGATTCACTTTTATGTTTGAGTCTTACGGGCCAATAGCGGCCCCTGGAGGCCAAAACGGCGCCTCACGAGTGAAACATTTGATATACATCCTGACTGGAATGATATGTTGAACGTTGTATCGTGATGACGAGCTGCACGCATCAAGTGAGGCAGCTTCAAGTCTACCTTTACTTTTCGAGGTTTTAATGAACGTCTCTCTTTTCCAGGCAATCATAAACTGACTGCAACAGCAAAAGTCATTGTCAAGATCTGTGAGCATGAAGTGAGTATCATCACACTGGGAGGGTGTCATAATGATTTGTTTAATGTAGTTTACAGGTCATTTATGAGATGCCCTGTCTGTTTTTTTTCTCAACAGATGAATGAAATTGAGGTTTGCCCAGAGTGCTACCTGTCAGCTTGCCAAAAGAGGGATAACTGGTTCTGTGAACCCTGTGTGAGTAGATGAACCTATTCAACGCTGCTATGGATCAGTGCATTTACTTTCTTCTAGTACTGAATTGCAAGGATTATGGGAATTTTAGACATATAATGAATGTAAACCGAGACAGGAGTCAGAGAATTTGATGGGCGTCTAATAGCAATTTGCTTGTGTGTGTGTGTGTGTGTGTGTGTGTGTGTGTGTGTGTGTATGTATTGTACTAAGTCCCAGCCTCATCCTCTGGTCTGGGCTAAACTGAAAGGTTTTCCTTTCTGGCCTGCTAAAGCCCTGCGGGATAAAGATGGCCAGGTGGATGCTCGCTTCTTCGGCCAGCATGACAGGTGAGGCTGCAGTGGTATTAATTCATTGTTTTGCAGTGATCACTGTTCTTCGTCTTTGGAAAACTCAGTCCAGACTTAACAAAAGCATAGACACCTGGATTCCTGAAAACCTGACATCGCTATCATGTTGTTTTTTTCTTCCAGAGCCTGGGTGCCGATTAATAACTGCTACCTTATGTCAAAAGAGATTCCTTTTTCGGTAAAGAAGACGAAAAGTATCTTCAACAGCGCCATGCAAGAGATGGAAGTCTACGTGGAAAATGTACGCAAGAAATACGGAATTTTCAATTATGCCCCATTCAGAACACCCTACACACCCAACAACCAGTTCCAGATGCTGCTGGACCCAGGCAACCCCAGGAAAGGCACAATTATGCAGGAGAAGCAGGAGAAAATCAAGTTCAACTTCGACATGACCGCATCTCCCAAAATGGTCCTTGGCAAAAGTATGATGCCTGCAGCGGCAGGACGTCGGATCTCTTTGACGGACATGCCGAGGTCTCCAATGAGCACTAACTCCTCAGTGCACACGGGGTCAGACCTTGAGCAGGAGGCAACAGAGCGAGGAACAAGAATGCCTTCTAGTCACTACAGTGCAGGAGAAGACTCTATGGATTACACAGGTACACAACGCCACAGTCTTATGAATGCATACGTTACAGACTTAGATTATTGCTTAATGGAATTATGTCCATTATTTCATCCGTACCCTATTTCTTGGAATATTAATTGATGTTTCTTGGTCACAGCTTCCCCTGGGTCTCTGAAAACCTCGGGCAGTCCCAAGCCCTTCCTACAAGCACCCCTTAAACAGGAAAGGAGTCAGGCCACTGGCAGCATCCTCAACCTCAATCTTGGTGAGTCTCACAAAAAATGCTTGCATGGCTTGGCAAGTCATGGGATCGTTTCTCTTCTGTGTTGTTGCCTCTCTGTTTCTGTCTGGCTGTATCTACTGTGTAAAATAAAAAAGGATGTGTAGAGTAGAATTGGTACAGCTGCACCAAGAACACCAAAAAATACTCCAGCAGTGCAGTGGAAGGTCTGCGATTGTGTCTGACGTCCACCTTCTGCACCCAGACCGCGTAAAAGCAGAGATGGACCTGCAGGAACTGAGCGAGAGTGTACAGCAGCTCCATCAGCAAGCGGCTTCTATGCTCCTCACCTCACCAAAGAAACCAACCAGGAGTCTGGACAAGACCATCGAGAGCTGCAAGGCTCAGCTAGGTAGGACCCACACACTTTTGACGTTCATAGGCACCCTCTACCAGAGCGCCATGCTGTTGGCCTTACTCTCTGATCCAAATCCTGCAGGCATTCAGGAGATCTCGGACGACGTGTACAGGGGTGTGGAACACAGCGACTCGGATGAGACGGACAAGTCGGACTCCAGCGACAGCGAAGACGCCAGCGAAGAGGAGCATGGGCCAAAGAACGGCAACCACAACAACGGCGTGAAAGAATCCAAAAAAAGGCCGAGACCACCATCCTCTCAGCTGCAGGATGGCAAGGGCCCTTCTCCGACCACGGCAGACAAGACAACCTCCGAGCCAGCAGCGAAAAAGAAGCCCATCGGCATTTTGGAGAAGGAATCCCAGGAGAAGGCCAGAACAAGCCCACAGCAGCATCCCCATAAAGAAAAGCCTTCTGCTGAGCAGGAGGTCAAGGCTGCAGGGGATGTGGAAGGAGACTCTGACTCAGACAGGGAGCTGGTTATCGATCTTGGTGAGGAGCACGGAGGACGAGAGAGGAAGAAACCAAAGAGAGAGTCGTCATCAGTTCCCAGCTCTACAGCCAAAGACCCTGCAGTCATCAAACCAGAAGGTACCCATTTCATCTCTCTTCTACACTACTTGTGGGTTTGTATAGGTGTAATGTGATTACTGCAGTGGTTTGTAAAGCAATTCTGTTCTGCTTCCTCTTTGTTTCTGCTGTCTCAATTCAGGAAAAGCTCCGTCAGCCGGCAGTACATCCGTCTCTCCATTTCCAGAACCTTCCTCCACATCTTCCAACTCCAGCACAAGAGACTCCGCTCAGGCAGTCATCAAGCCTCTAAACGCCGCCCCCACCCAGCCCTCCACCTCCACCAGTACAACCTCCGCTGCTGTCCTCCCAGGCGTGACAGCAGTCCCCTCCACAACCACCTCCAACTCCACCCCCTCCACTGTGGTAAAGAAACAGCGCCCTCTGCTGCCCAAGGAGGCGGCGCAGCCTGGCCAGCCGACTGTGGTTTGGAGCCAGGCTGGGAGTAAGTTCCAGACATCCTCTCAAAAGTGGCACCTGCAGAAGGTCCAGAGGCAGCAGTCAGCCTCCCAGCCTCAAACTCAGCCCCAGAGCCCGGCTACACCCAGCAACTCCAGCACCCGCTACCAGACCAGGCAATCTGTGAAGGGTAATAAAAACATTACCTATAACCCCCCAACCCACACCAACCATCAACAGCTGACTTTCTCATGAAGATGTCCCACAGTTCTCTGAACTATAGCATGCAAGTTCTTCCCCACTAATTCTTACAAAGAAGTTTCTTTCCAGCTGTTATTCTCAGCATGGAAAACACTACTTAAGAGTGCTAACTTCAATAACCGACTGGTTACCATGACTGAAATTGACTTGAAAGATCAAACCTTTTACGTGGTGAAAAGTGACTTTTTTTTTCCTGCTTTTGCCAGCTGTCCAGCAGAAGGACCCCTCGTCTGGCTCCTCTAACTCTGCCCTGGCAGGAGACTTTCTCGCACCGCCTGCCTCTGCTGATGTAGCCGCCGACATAGCCAAGTACACCTCGAAGGTGAATAGTTGCCAGTTACATCATCATTTCCTGTTATGTCTGGGGGTGGTCATTCTTACATCCTCAGAACTTAAATATATTTATTATAAATCATATTCTGTGTATTAATTGGCACATTTACAATTAAATTACTTTATATTATTGAAGTTGTTGTTGTTGTTGTTGTTGTTTTATCTGCTTTGTTTTTGTAGATGATGGATGCGATTAAAGGAACAATGACTGAGATCTATAATGACCTTTCAAAAAGCACAACAGGAAACACTATCGCTGAGGTTTGATACCCTTTGCACACATTTTTATCTGATGGGATTTTGTATTAGACTGAAGCTATTACTGTTTCTTTATCATTGAATGTGGTGCTTCTCTGATAAGCTGCATGAATTCATTGCTTTACCACAGATCCGAAGGTTAAGGATTGAGATAGAGAAACTGCAGTGGATGCATCAGCAAGAACTTTCTGAAATGAAACATAATTTGGGTAGAGTTCTAAAAATTGTATGTGTGCATGTCTGTGCATTTGTGTGTGTGTGTGTGTGTGTGTGTGTGTGTGTGTGTGTGTGTGTGTGTTAACACAAAAATATATAAAAATAAACAACACAGAGATATATATAAATATGTCTGTAAGGACATAAAAAACGCGGAGAGAGG
>JAOYMR010000022.1:7830611-7864162 GCA_025802075.1 Tenebrosternarchus preto
AAATGTTTTGTATGCTTGTGTTCATGCTTGGTCAAAAGTGCTTTCTCAGACGCTCAAAATGCGTTTCCCTCATTCTATGTGTTTACACATACATGTATACAAATTTACAGCACAGTGATTTAATTATGCATGTCTGTATGCAGAACTAACCATGGCAGAGATGAGGCAGAGTCTGGAGCAGGAAAGAGAGAGGCTGGTTTCAGAGGTGAGGAAGCAGATGGAGGGAGAGAAACAGCAGGCCGTGGATGAGACCAAGAAGAAACAGTGGTGCGCCAACTGTAAGAAGGAAGCCATTTTCTACTGCTGCTGGAACACCAGCTACTGTGACTATCCTTGCCAGCAAGCACACTGGCCTGAACACATGAAATCCTGCACACAGTCAGGTATGCAGCATACAGGCATACACACACACATACATACATGCATACACACACACACACGCTTGCACACACACACACACACACACACACACACACACACACACATACATACACCCACACATTTACCAAAGGTGAAACTTCTGCTCTCCCTGTTCTGCAGCCACAGCATCTCATCAAGAGCCAGAGGAGGAAGTTTCCACAGCAGCATCTACGAAGCCCACAGGCCAGTCACCAAAATCACAGTTGTCCCCCCCAGGCAGTAGAACCTCGCCCACACACAAAACCCCCTCCCCGACCGCAGAGAACACCAGGGGGTGTGCTGCCATCTCCGTCTCCTAACCACAGCACTACACACATTATTATTGTATATCTTTTACAGAGGTCTTCAAAAGGTTATGGGCTTGTTAGCCATGGAGGACCCAAGGGTCATTTTTGGTCTGTCTTTTCTCATCTTCTTTTCAAAGTTCTGGTTACAAAGACATTTGAAATCTCCACTCCTTTCAAACTCAGTTCACTACAGTTGAGGACATAAGATGGTGCTGGATGTTGTTTGTTCTTTTGTGTATATTACTGTCATTTAATGTTTTTTTTTTTTTTTATCTACATAAGATTTTGTACAAAGGCCGAAACAAACTTTCATATGAAATATGCAAAGATAGTACTGTTTTTGTACACACAGGTGAGTTTTGTATAGTGCAAGAGTAAATGGATTTGTCTGCTCAGTCATTTTGTAATGTGATTCCTGCACTTATAGGTACCTCCAGAAATGTGGAGTTTACATTATACTTTAAAGTTTTGGAATTTGTGAACATGTTGTGGGTTTACTCCTTCACAGCCTGTTAAGAAATTATTTTTAGTTCATGTGGGTTGTCACTACATCTACCAAGAAGACTGTAAAACTCTGCATAGCCGTCTTAGTGATAACAATTATCAAGAAAGTTTGCTTGACTTAAAGCTGAGAAAAAACTGAGCTATTAAGAGCATATTTCATTTCAACTTTTATGTCTTGCCACTCCTTGTTTACATATTGTAAATAACAAAAAAGGACACAGCTATCTGTAAGAAAAATAAAATCAACTCTTCTCTGAAATTTTTAAACCCTTGTGAGTCTTATACCTCCTAACAATCCTCTGCAAAGGGCTCCAAAATCTGAGTACTGTGCCAAAGTTCAAGAGTAATAAGGTTAGAAAAAATCTACATGGCCCTAATCTACATGGCCTTCAGACAATACAAATTTATGCAAGTTTATTCATTTGTGAACTGACTGTGAAATTAATACAGCCATTACCTAAATTTTGTTTATATTGTCACATTCATTTATCGTAGACAGACACACAGAAACACAGACAGGCAGACAAGTAAGTAAGTAAAATTTTATTTATATAGCGCTTTTTACAACACATGTTGTCACAAAGCAGCTTTACAATTGTATGGGTCCAGATCCCTAATGAGCAAGCCGGAGGCGACAGTGGCAAGGAAAAACTCCCTATGATGGTGGGGATTAGGAAGAAACCTCGGGAGGACCAAGACTCAAAAGGGAACCCACCCTCCATTGGGCGGCCCGCTAGCAGAAGTCCGTATTTATAGTTCAAATGTACTTCTATAGTTATAGTTGTAGCTCTAATTCCAGGCCAAGTAGTCACAGTCCTTTCAGTGCAGATGGTGAGCCTCCGGTAGGAGTAGGCATCAGCGCGTCCTCTTGCGGCAATGGCACATCCAACCCCGGCATCAGCACATCCACTGGCAAGCCAGACCATCTCCTAGGTGCTTGTATGGAATCAGACATAGATAGATAGTCAAAGGGGTTCATATAAAGAGTAGCAAAGGTTTGCGTTATGTTGTAAACTAAATGTCCAGACAACTATAATAACATATCAAAATAGATGTGTCTAGCTGAACATGAACAAGAACATGATTTCACATTGCATTCGATGAGAACGCAAAGCGCGCTTACTAAAAGCTAGGGGGTACCGCTGTATTAGTACACATAATAGATGCATTGTTGGCTACACCTCCCTGCAAGAAAGTCTTTTAATTTGTCGGGCGCCGCCATTCCCATAATCCTTCGGATTCAGACTCAACGTTGTGACGTCAACATCTGTCGAACAAACCGACGCAAAATCACAGAAAAAGGAGCGCCGGCAAATTGGAGGTTAGTGCAAAATTCAACTTCAATAATTTTGGTAACAGGTTTTTAAACCTGTTTAAAATCACTGTAGTTATAGGCATGTTTAGTACGGCAAAGAGATATTAATTAACGTACGTAGAAGAAGATCTAAACAGGTTTATGGGCCGTGGTAAAAGCTAGCCAGCTAGCTGTGAGTGGTATTGCCTGTATCTCGGGTAGCCCGCTGGCCAGTGTGCTGTGGAGGGGTGGGGACAAAGCGTTCGGGGTCTGTGTGCACTACGATTAATCACTCGTGCTTCTGCCTTATTTTTATATTCGAATTATGGCTTATAATAATAATTAACGTCCATTACTGTTCGGTCGGTTTAGTTTTTGACATCAAACTTGGTAAACCAGCATATTGAATGTTAGGGGCTATTCGAACAAGCTAACCGGTTAGCGCCGTTATTCAGGAAGCTAGTTAGCTCGCTAGCTTTGCATGGCTCAGTTATCTACGGAATTAGCTCTGCTAGGTGGTTGGCTAACGTTACTTCCCTTTTTACTGGGAAGAATTGGCTTGCTGTCTCGGTTCTTTTGCTGGCTCATCGCCATTTAGAAATCCAGCAGCTAGCAATGCTGAATCGAAAACTACCTAACTTGCCAACTGCGTAAATGCATAACTTCTCCTGACGGCGACTGTATTGTCATTTTTGTCTTGAAATGAACAATTTATTTATAACCACATATTCTAGCTATGCTAGCTAACTTGCATCACGTAGTTCTGAGTCGCTGAAGTGTCCTCCGCTGCTAGTGCAGAAATGGCTGCGTTAAACAGCTAAGCCGGCTAACATTGCTTGTCATGAATAGCCAATGAACAGGTAGTTAGCTAACTAGTGATGTTACCAGAAAATATATAATTAAACTGTCTTTAACTTGATAAATTTGTGATGTGCAGACCTTGAATTGGTTGCAGACTAAAGTAACGGAACAGTTACACCGACCAACAGAACGTGAGAATGTCTGAGCGTAGAATTAAATGTCTACTTCAGAAGTCACTTAAGTTTGCATAGTATCTCGTAGACTGTAGATTATGCAGGACACAAACAGCGATGGCATGTTTTATGACAGAATGCATCGCCCTCAGAAGTTACGTTTTGCGCCGTTGTTATCCATTGTACGCAAGTGATTTGACATTGCAGTTCAGCAGTATGATATTCTGTTTTGCAGCCCTTCTTTTGATGATGATGATGATGATGAAGTTAGTTTAACTGTAAATGTCCAGATACATACATAACTAGTCACAGTTATGATATTCGCACCAAATACCGTCCACTGGGATAGTTTGTACATGATTTTTCTATTTCTCTGCGATTCTAGGACATGGCTGTAAATGTATACTCCACCTCAGTGACGAGTGACAACCTGAGTCGCCATGATATGCTCGCATGGATCAATGAATCTTTACAGATGAACCTCACCAAGATTGAGCTGCTATGTTCAGGTGGGTGGTTGTTTCTGCTCTGTATTAGCAAACTTACAAACACATCAGAGGTTTTCTTCATAGATGTTTATTTAGACTGTCTGCAGCACCTTTAATGTGAATCATATTCTGAATGGTTTAATTGAATTGCCTTGCAGGTGCGGCCTATTGCCAGTTCATGGACATGCTGTTCCCTGGCTGTGTGCCTTTAAAGAAAGTAAAATTTTCAGCAAAGTTAGAACATGAATACATTCACAATTTTAAGATATTGCAAGCTGGCTTCAAGAAAATGGGTGTTGACAAAGTAAGTTACTTCTGACCTTTATCTTTATTCCTAACAATATTGTTCAAGTTTTGTAATGACAGTGAAAGAAATAATCCAAGTACTTCCATGTTGGGTGCCATATAGGCTTTAAAAATCTATTAAAAGTGTGTGTGTGTGTGTGTGTGTGTGTGAGCGCGCGCGCGCGTGCCTGCGCAGCACCGTTTGTACTTGATGGTTTCTGTATAATTTTCTGACTAAATATTGTGGACCCACATGTCTATGCAGTGATAATGATGTTAGCTGCCAGGTCAACTCCTCTTGCTTCAGCCTGGTAAATTGTGTTTACCTTTGAATTAGCATGTCTGCCAAATTGCAAGCAAAAAAAAAAAAAAAAAAACCACCTTGTTTTAGGCATTTGGTACAGTAGATGGAGACCTATTTGGTGTCAGAGGCCGAGATCACACCATTTAAAGCTAACTTTGATAGCAGGAAGCAGGACAGCCTGTTTGTGTGTGTGAGAGTTATGTAAGTGTAGCCCTCTAGCACTTACTGAGAGATCAGCTGACCTCATATCTGCTACCATGGTGCAAGACGTCGCTGAATAAAACCACGCTTAGGCGTTCTTCCTTTCTCTTCGCGTGTTCTTCACATTCTTGTTTTGCTGTTTAATTTGAAAGCTGTCTTTTGTCTGTCTGTTCCTCTTTAGTAACCTTTGTTTATTGTCCTATTCTTGCACCTTTCCCCCTAACCCTTAGATCATTCCCGTTGACAAATTGATAAAGGGTAAGTTCCAGGACAACTTTGAATTTGTTCAATGGTTTAAGAAGTTCTTCGACGCAAACTACGACGGGAAGGAGTATGACCCCGTGGAGGCGCGGCAGGGCCAGGACACCATGCCGGTGCCCAACCCCTCCATGTCTGCTCTCAACAAGCCCAAGAAGATCATGAATACAGGTCGGTGGCTTTTGACAGGTGTTGAGTGTGTCCGACCTCTTATAACCTCTTAAATCCCCAACAGTGTTAATAATGCCGAGCCTTGTAATGTAGTCTGTTAATGAGGATGGAAGCTGTATAAGCATTTTCACAGCGTATCTCCCGGTTAGAGATTGCTTACAAAAACCATATCAGGAATAGCTGGAATTCTCTAGTTTGCGTATAATCCACCAGTTGTATTGGTAATAGCTTTTATGTTAATATCCTCTGACTTTATTCGAGCTTGTTCTGTAAGCCCTAAGTCTCCAGATTGCCACTCCAATTAAATCTACATTCTCAAATTCATAGCAAAGGTTTTCTACCCCCAAAAAAGCTCAAACCAGCTGGGGGGGGGGGTGTTCAAACTCATCCAGTTTAAGGCGTACTTGTCAAATGAACTATCACAACGTCGGAAAGTAATATGATGTTTGATATTGACTGTTGTGCCTGTCTGTACTTGGATTCAGTGGAAGGCGTTGGTACAGTGCTCGTGATTCCAACAGTGCCGTGTGTTCACCTTAGGAACATTGTTCCCCTTTTAAAAAAAACTGTCTCTCGAGTGCTTGAACTTTGGTGAATATAATCAGCAGACTTGGGCTACTTCCTTTTAGCTGTTAGCTGTAGGCATCTAATATTTAAATAATTTAAAACATATGTTGGTTCAAACTCTTGGGGGGGGGGGGTGAGTGTGTGTGTGCAGGCATTCATATACATACATACACACACATCTTTGACTAATTTTAATGAAATATAATAAAACTATTTTGGCCCACCCCCACAACCCTAATAGAAGTCTTGAAACAGGTTTAACTTTCCTGACTTTAATAACTTTCTTGCATGTTGCCTTCTAAAGCATTTGTCAGCAGTTGGCAGGTGAGGGTCCATGTTTACTATAAATATCCGTGTCATAAGAACGTGTTTATCATTCTGGAATCTAAGGGAGCAAAGTGGCAAAGTCTGTATAGTTCAGTATGAAAAGAAGAAAAGGACAACGTTTATAATTGCTTCAAGATACAAAAGTGCATCTTTGTGATGAGCCTTAAGCTCCTGTCCATTATGCTGCCAAGTTCTAACGAGTTCGAGAAACTGCCACCAAGGAGGGCCAATCAAGGTCAGGCATCGGAATCTGAGAACGTTCAAATCACATGGCGGGTAAGCCTGTGATTGGTTGCCCCTGTAATACAAGCACTGTGGTAGATTCACAGTCAGGACTGCAGAGTAGGATTTTTTTCAGGCCAAAAAAAAACGCCATTTGTCAACATGATGTCCAGATTTAGATTTTTTTTAGATGTACAACATTGATCACTTAGTAAAAATAATTATTTAGTCAAATCAGAAATGATCACCTGTTGTCAATTCAGATTAGCACAATTAAGTAGAAACTCGCCATTAGGGAGCCATTAGGGGAAAGGGTCCAGGTATTGTGAAAATATAGTCTACATTTCATTATTTACTTTTTTAAAATTTTTCTAATGGACTGGATAATGAACACTATATTGTAAGGTGTTTTTTTAAATACATACTTGGTCTTTTACTTTTAAATAATCTCCCAAACTATGGATATTTTATGATGTAGTATATTAATTAGCCTTTAGTCAATCTTCTATCCAAATGTTAAAAATGTCTTTATAACACTTATTCACCTATTGCTGACTTGTTCCTTCAGCACCACAAAGGGCAGCTGTTGCCAAGGTAACGCCCAAGATGGCACCCAGCTCTGCACGAAGACCAGGAGGCGGCGGTGATGATGAGAAGGCGGAGCTTATCCAAGAGGTGCTTTCCACTCGCGTGTTGACCGGCTCAGGCCTTCTCCACACTCAGAACCTTCTACTCACGGTCCGCTTCTGCTCCCTCAGGTGAATCTACTGAAGTCTACGATCCAGGACATGGAGAAGGAGCGGGATTTCTATTTTGGCAAACTGAGGAACATCGAGTTGATTTGTCAGGAGAAGGAGAGCGAGGGAGACCCCACCTTGCAGAGGATCGTGGATATTCTCTATGCCACAGATGTGAGTTCAGTGCACCATTAGGTGACACATACTAAGGAGGTTAATGTCTTTTGTTGTACCAGCATTTAACATAAGGTTGTTGTGGGTTTTTTTCTTCTTTCGTAAAAGGAAATATCTGAGTCCTGAAAGTTTAACCGTGGGGTTAATCTAGGCTAAGAGGCATCTTGGCCACTCTCAACCAGATGCATTAACCTGTAACTGACATTTGATTCCGCAGAATGTTGCTCACTTAGCAGTTATGATCCAACTAAAGAAAAGTCCTCTCAAATAATTCATCTCTTTACATCTCTGTCATTTCTTTAGGAGGGCTTTGTCATACCGGATGCTGAATCAGAGGAACAGGAGGAGTTCTAAAGCCCCACAACGAGATCCAGTCCTGTCCTTGTAACCCCCCCCCCCCTTTTTTTTTTTTTTCCCACGTTCACTCCCACTCCCCTTGAAATGCCTCCCAGATCATGTTATGCATTTGGACTCTGAATGAACTCTGTATGGAAAATTATTTGGGCTGCATACAGAGTTAAGTTTGAAGACCCACCTCAGAACCACCCCCAACCCCTCCTTCACGAAGAGCACAAGACGGTAGCCGAGCCAGACTCGTTTGACTTCGAGGAGACAGACCTTTCTGCCGCCGAGACTTGGCATCGTGTTCAGTTCCCCCTTCTGTCGTTGCTTGATCCTGCAGCCTTAGCAGGACCTGCAAATGTGTGTATGCATCATGTTAAATGTTGCCCTCATGTTTTGACACTTTGGTTGCTCCTGTTTGAACAGAGGGCATGTTGCCCCTGCGGCTCTTCACAAATGGGGTGGCCTGTGCTTTCACGCTAATATTATGCTAATGTTTGCTGCCTTTAAGAGTTGTTTCTCTTTGGGGGTTTTTGTTTGTTTGTTTTCCTCTCTCCACATAATCATCTTCGTTTTTACTCTTGATTGAGTAGTAAATTAGTGAACAAAAAAAAAAGTACTTTTAGCAGACACTGCAAGTTGAATCGTCCCATTTTCTTCTCCGCATGTTTGTGTGTGTGTGTGTGTGTTCTTAGACCTTGTCGTTTCACTAAGAGGCTAATAGCAGTCACCCTGTCTCCAGCTCCGAGCCCGTGGCTGTGCCTTACAGAGTGAGTGGAGGGAGACCCGGTCTGATTTCTGTCGGATTTGTCTCAGCAACATAAAAAATGGAAGAACCTTGCTCATGGTCCAGGAAGTTAGTTTTGCAATTCATTCGCCAACGTTCCAAACTGACCACAAAGTGCAGTTATTGTAATCGGTGTTGTAACTCTAAATCAGTCTGTCCTGGTTTGGCTGTTATGAGAGACTTTTGAAGCTCATCCTACTGAGACCTTGTGAGCGTACTGGCAAAGCATCCTTCATGACTTTAAATTATTTTAAAATTATTGACATTTTTAGTCTTTTTTTGATTTTTTTTATTTTTATTGTTTTAAGATAAAGAATTCAGTTAAATAATTGCTCACCAAAGTGGTGGAGGCCAAGGCTAAAATTTGAAGTGATGGGACAAATGCTGCCCATCTCTGTATTCAGTGCTCAGACCGATGACTCGGATTCATGTTTTACTGCCTTATATTTAATGCTTCTTCCTTTTTTTTGTTTTGTCTTGTTTTGTATACACCCTTTCACACCATTTTCATTTTCCGCCTGGGTAGACCTCTTGTCACACTGGTTTGGCAAATTTTAATGAATTAATGTTCTAAATAGATGGTGTGTGAATCAAGGCAGTCTGAGTTTCAGATGTTCATGGTACAGGCCTCGCTTTCTTTTTGCAGATTGAGTTCACGAGCTAAGGGTGCCGACCTGTCCTTTTCTGATGAGCCATTGGTAGTGTTCACCTAAAACCCAATAGAAACAAAACATTTGATTCGTGTTTGCATAGAATGAAAAATGTACAAAAAGATCTGGTGCCAGTTCTGTGACTGCATTTGGGGTTCTAGTTTGGGCTAAATCATTTAGTTTCTTTGTTTGTGATTTAAGTCAATAAATGGGCTATATTTGAATTGGATTATTACAAACCTGACCCAGTAAATTGATGTTGGTGTGAGAGATTAAAACAAAATATATACCAGAAATCATGCTGTTTTGATTGTCTTTTTTCTATATTTGTTTCAATTACATCTTGAAGACCTTACATCATCAAATGTCTAATGCTTTTGAAGTGATTTGTTGCTTTTTTTTTAGATATGAGATTAATCACACAATTTATTAATTTATGTTCAATAATGTGGAATGTGTCTTAGGAGATACTGTCCTGATGATTTCTAATTACTGTGCAAACTGTGTTTCATTTCAACTGTCTTAAGTGGCAGTAATGTCATACCAGCATTTCTGGTTTGCTTCTCTGGTTATTCAGATGTTTCCTTTTCTGATCTTTAGAGTGAAACACGCCACATGCATGCTGTTGAGCTGAGTATCCCAAAAGCCTTGCAATTTTTGCAGATGTCTTAACAGTAGTTGGTGCTTCAAAAAAAGACATTGACTGATTCTTTTGGACTGCTAAACATTTGTTTACTGAAGACTTTCATTAATTAAAGTGACCTGCAAAAAAATCATGTAGCACAGAGATATCTTAGGATGATCTTAATGCTGGATTGCTTTTGGGAGCCTAGATCATGTTCCTTCAAGTGTCTGATAAAGGGGCTTCAGTCATTACACTCCAAAGAAGAGTGCTGTGTAATGGAAGTAGCAAACCAATATTCAAATAAAACTGTATTCGAACATTATACATCACTGATCTGATGGTGACCAGGTTTTCATTTTGTGTGGTAAATTGTTCCTTGTGGTGGTAAAATCCGTACTGTGTAATGAGAGTAAAGACTGGAAAAGGCCAATATGATATGCAGTGGTGTTTTTTTTTTTTTTCTTTAGTCTTTTTCTGTTTGCTCTCCTGTGGCCTTCCAGAACAATCTACAGAGATGGATTTTACACTGTGGGCCCAGAGCCACTTATTCTCTCTCCATCTCTTGTTTTTTTTTATTGTTCCAAACTGTCTCTGTGCTTGGTTTTGTACTTTCAGGGTGTGTGGTTTTCTTCTTTTTTAATTGTATTTGCCAGAATCATTTTCTTACAAATAAAACAGTATTACACGTGTTTACTGCTAATTAAGGTCTGTTATTTCCATTCTTTCTGTGGCATTGATGTGTATTATACTGTAGGCTATACTACAGTCATTACATCATAAAGACTCAGATACTCTTTGGAATGGCAGCTAATTCCGTATCACCACAGTTACCCAGCTTCTAGAACTCACTCATAGCAGATCATACAGCCTAAATGAGCCTGTAGGTGTATAGAGCCAGTAGTAGCAGTGCCAGTATGAATGTAGTAAAGAAAGTATCATCTGATGTCTGGTGAGAGAATGTTGATTCATAAATTCCATATGCTAATATTAATTAAACCACAGAAATAGAATAGAATATTAAAGTTATCCTCATGAGAAATCAATGTATTTATGTTCTTAAAACATTTTAGAATGTGTCCACGTCACTAGGGAATATGTCTTTAGGTTTCGTGTCAATTTGTTTTCAGGTCTGGAGCTGATGGAGAGAAGCAGAAACAAGTCACTGTCCAAGTAATGTGAAATGCTTCTGATGTCATTCTTTGGGAATGAGATGTTCAACAACAGTTCTCTGCTGTGGCATAAGGGCATGAGTCAAGCCTAACTGAGTCTCGCTTTGTTCTCCACATGTCTCTTCATGTTTCAGCAGGGCGGGTCAGGCAGCAAAGCGAAGGAAAAGTGGGCTGAGGACCAGTTGGAGGACCAGATCAGCAAACAGCACCTCAGCCGCATCAAGGCCATGTTCCAGGAGGCTGACAAGGATGGAGGAGGAGGTGTGTGAAGCTCCTGGATCTGTAGGACCTAGACGAGCTTTTTTCCCCCTCTCCCCGTTTGGTTTGATTGCTCTTGCCACAAGCCTTGACTGAAAGAAATTTCCTTTGGTGACGCAGCTTTGGCACTGCAAGTTAGTTCAAGTCCAAGTTTAAACCAATGTCTGGGGAACCTACTAAGAGGCTTGACAGTGGTGTCTTTTCCCTAGCTTTATTCTTAGAAGAAGAACATGCTCTACCTATGGTCCTGATAGGCTTATCCTGGCTCTACATGTGTTTCTGTGTTCTTTGTATGTCTATTCCTGTACTGTGATCAGTTGGTCTGTCCTCTTTCCACAGCATTGGACATGGATGAGTTCCGTGAGTCCATGAAGAAGATCATGGGAGATGTTGAAGATGAGGATCTGGACATTATCTTCATGAAGGTGGACACAAACTGCGATGGCACCGTGGATTGGGTGGGTATTCCTATTTGGCAATGTTATCTCTTATGAAGGCTAATGACCCTAGATGATGTATCTTAAGAAGATGCTACAACTTGGGTCTACCGCGATGTTTAGAAATGGATTTAGAAATGGGAAGGGATTACCATTTGTTTAGTCATTCTGCCCAGACAGATCTGTCATAATCACTGGATTTTAGATTGAGTGGTTGCTGAGTGTCCTACAGAAGTACACCTAAGACACACCCACACCCAACGGGGATAGTGCTGAGTCAAACACACAGCTGGCAGACGTATGCGTTATCTACGCCAAGCTATGCTAACGCCATGCCAGTCTCCACGCCCACCCCTGCTGGTGCACTCAGAGAGTGGAGAGTGCTTTGTCGAGTGCCCGCTGACCAAGAGAAACGTCACGCACCTGACAGAGCGAAAGGGAGAAGATCCCACGGGCCTGTGCAGGAGGACAAGGAAAGGGACGAGAGCAATGCATCCAATGTTCCTCTGTCTGTTTTTTCTCCCTCTCCATACAGACAAAACGAACAACCCGACAACAATGAAAGAACTCTGTTCACACTTCCCAAGCTGTTCAAAATTCATTTTGCTTGATCTGATCACATCTGATAACATCTGTTCATGAGTTAGACGCTGTTAGGTTTTTAGCCTCTGTTCAGTCCGACTGACACAGAGTACCTTTCAGGGTTCGACCAGAGATTAGCTTGATGTGGAAGAAGAGAGTGATGGTGTGGGGTAAAATGATTGGTCTAAGGTAGAATCAACAACCAGATGATTGGTCTTAAGGATGGGGTGAGAAATTGCAAGAAGAGGCCTCCACTAAGAAGGTGTTTGTATGACGTTCGGATCTGGGTCAGTCCAATCGTCAAATAGTCTAACTAGAGAGAGACATTTAATTCAGAATGTAACATGAATCATGTATCATTAAATTCCCTTACAGGCACATGTTGAATGTCTGGGGACTGGATAAAAGTATTATTTTGTCTGTCTTTATATGGGAAGGACGAGTATATGAGCTACATGCTGTTGATGTCCAAGGAGAAAGACACACTGCAGAAGCAAAATGTACCCGTGTACTTTCCCAAGCCGCTCAAGACAGTGCCTGTGTAAGTGCTCTGGGTGACCAACCTGCTATCTTCTCTACCCTAACCACACTTTGGTCTGAACTTCTACTGAAAAGAGATTACGTGTAGCTAATTCGCTCAGCTTTTTTCTTTTCTTTTTTAATGAAAGTGCTTTCCCATTTACTTGAATGCAGCTGTTAAAGTCAGATTTATTTTGTACCCACAGTGAGTCGGCATTTTCTCCACACCCCCCACTTCATACTGCACATAAGTTTTATTTCCCAGTAGTGAGCTGGTATACAGAAATCCCCAATCTATCAGTCTAAATACTGTTAGATTGTAAATATCTTTCTATTATAAAAATTGTGCTAGTCACTATAGCAGCGCTCAGGGACATCATTAGCCCCGCCCACTTTTCTGCTCTATTTCCTCCTATTCTTTCCCTGACCACTAACTTCATGTTCCATTGTGGGTTGTCTGTTCCTGCTTCCTCATCTTCTGTGTCTCTGTTCGTTGTTTCTTCTGTCTGCATGATTGTCCTGCATGATTGTCCTGCATGATTGTCCTATGATTAGTAAGCAGTTAAATAAATGGCACAGCAGGGAAAGTTTCCTGTCAGACCTGCTGCCAGCTTTGATATGTAGAAATTATTGCATTCGGCAACATATAGAGGTGAAGGAGGTTAAATATGAGCTTGTTTTTCTTTGTGGAGTCAGTGTCAGTGCTTAATTTTTAATGGGAAGTTATACTCAAACTTCAGAGATTTCTTTGACCTTGATATGTATGTGTGTGTATGTGTGTGTATAAGGCCACAGTGTGAGCCCATCGTGCGGCTGCAGTTCTACCCGTCCCTTCTCCCCATGGGGAGCTGGCAGGGGTCCGTCCACAAAACCCGCGTACAGCCAGGCAGATACCTGTCAATCACCCGCAACGCCACCCTCAACTACTGGAGCGAGACGTTCGAGCTCACGCGCTCCGTCACGGTGAGTGCACGCTCGCGGGCGTCTGTCGCACCCGTGCACGCTCGCGGGCGTCTGTCGCACCCGTGCACGCTCGCGGGCGTCGGCGTGCCTGTCTGTCACACCCGTGCACGCTCGCGGGCGTCTGTCGCACCCGTGCACGCGCGCAGGCGTCACCATGCCTGTCTGTCACACCTGTGCACGCTCGCGGCCGTCGCCGTGCCTGTCTGTCGCACCCGTGCACGCTCGCGGGCGTCTGTCGCACCCGTGCACGCTTGCAGGCGTCGCCGTGCCTGTCTGTCGCACCCGTGCACGCTCACGGGCGTCTGTCGCACCCGAGCACGCTCGCGGACGCCGCCGTGCCTGTCTGTCGCACCCGTGCACGCTCGCGGGCGTCTGTCGCACCCGTGCACGCCCGCTGACGTGTGGATCGGGTTATTAAAGCTTATCTCAGTCACTGTGTCAGATACCAGGATTTGTCATTCAGGAAGCTACAAGGCTCTTTTCCTTGTAGCGCGCTTTTCCGTAACCCTGGACCCCTGCCGCTTGCAAACTTGCTTCGATTTTGCATGAAACTGTGACTGCATGTGTTGCAGCTGGACAGCCTCAGGAGGACTTGGGTGACAGACATGGTCTGCTTAAGCAACCTCAACTTTCTCGCCATTGCGTCCACCAGACGAGAGATAGGTGAAGTTTAAAGAAGTAGTATTGCATTTTGTTTGCATGCTGTAGCTTCCCACTGTGCTCTCTTCCTTCACTCTTCTTCAGATGTTACTTGAGTTGAGGATGTTCCCTACTGTGGATCTCTCTCCCACACATTCCCTCTACCTCCCTCTCATTTCTTTTATTCCATTATTACATCTTTCACCTTGTTGTTTTTCCTGCAGAGTTCTATGACATCAGTGCCAGTAAGTGTGACCATGTGTTCTCTCTCGTGGTACTGGATGGCTACGCTTCTGTCATGGACTACTGGTGCGTCCCATGGCTTTGAAGCACACAGTTTTAAAAACAACTTAGATCCTAATCCAAATCCAGAATGAACCTGCTAGGGTTAGGGTTAGGGTTAGCCACGCTGTCGTGCGCTTTGCGGCTCTGCAGGTCTGACGGCAGTAGAGGGGTTTTCTCCGTTGGAGATACGGATGGCTGTCTAACCGTCTTCATCTCATTCGACGTCATCCAGAATGGACTCTTCGACATCGGGGCGTTTAAACCTGGTATGCTGCCGATGTTTTGTGTTTATCTGAGTGTACGGTGTTCGCTAACTAGCACCACATGTAATTGCTCATGGGTTTCTAGTTTCAGGTCTTAAATGCCGGATTCCTGTCTCTCTTCTGCTGAAAAACACTTCCCAGCTGTACCTTTGTTTCAAAGTGGTGAGCAACACCAACCTTAGATCAACCTGCCCTGGTGTTCTGTGTACACATATTACACATATTCAAAATACTAAACGGCATTACAATATTTACAATAAATGCAGACAGATTCACACGCAAAAGACACTAAATAGACAGATTTGCACACAGTGAAAAGTATACATTTTTGGTTATTTTTCTTGCCATTACACAGAAAAGAAAAGCGATTTAAAGAAAGTCTAATCAGTGTGACTGCCAGGGTCATAAAAGTACTAATAGATTGTTCTAATAGTCAACACACTGGTTTTGTATGTAAAGTACAAACTATTCTATATTGGCTGTAGAAAACAAATGAGTAGAGAGGTTTAGTACGTTGAGAGGTAGGTGATAAACAGGCTCTGCTGTCGTACGTGGCGTTGTGCTGGCTGCTCCAGAACGGCAGTACAGTGTTCCTGCCAGCAGACTGAATAGTCATGTCTCATTTCCCTGAGACATATGGCTGTGTCACAGTGCACCGCTTCAGATGCTGAATCGGCATTTTTGTAGTTTGTAATGCTCTGTAGTCACAGCCCGGATCTGAGCTTTATTTCAGAGGGTGATATTTTGTCTTATGTGTATTTTTACTTTTTGACTTTTTGCTGTTTCTACCTTGTGGATGTATTTGGCTGCCATAGTGCTGTATTTGTCTGAATCTGAATGTTACTATGTTAGCAATGACATCACATCCTGTTTTCTGCTTGTCTGTGATTTAGTAACCTCAAAAAGAGTTGTTTTGTAATGCTGTTGTCTCATGATGTACACCTCTCTCAGGCCTTGTACAACGACTGGTGTCAGCAGGTACGATTCCTGCCAGAACTGAATGCTGTCGCCACCTGCTGTACTTCAATGATGCTCACCACCATTCCCAGTTCCCACAAAGCCAAAGTCCAGTATGCTCCAGCACAGCATGGCCCACACACCACACATCTCCTACGTATCATGACCCTCTTATGTGAATAAAAGCTCATCAAAATATGTTTATTACCTTAGAAAACTGATACGACGTCCTGCACAAGAACATCTTAGAACATCCAGATTGTATGCATGTTTGGCACAGTTTGATTAGGTTTGGTGTTTTGTTGTAACTCTTTGTTGTTTATGTGTCAGTAACTCCGTCTTTTACCTCAAGAAAGGAATCCTGTGTTTTGATTATTCGTCCGAGTTTAACATCTTGGGTAAGAGGAACCGCTGTTTTGTCTGGGCATCTTATGCCAACATGCATACAAACATGTGAATGAGAAAATTTGTTGCGTGTTGTACCCATGTTGTCTCACACACACACACACACTCACATGCAGTGACAGGAGGACTCGACCACACTGTGCGGACCTGGAATCCACATATTACCAACACAGCTACATCGCTGATGAAGGGCCATTTAAGCGCTGTTGTCTATGTAGCCATCAACGATCTAGACAGCAAGATCATTAGCTTCTCCAAAGACCAGGTCCACCACAAGGCTAATTATCCATGCTAACTGACCAATTAACTGTACTAATTCTCATAGCAACTGAAAATGATTCAGTGTAACAATGAATACTTCTGAGAAATCAGAATAGGTACATATAAAACCTCCTGCATTTCCAGTGTGTATGCATGACTACATACACATATGTTCTGTTAGTAATGCCAGCTGGCGGTGTGTGTGCGTGTTCAAGAATGTGCGTGTGTGGGACCTGCAAGAATGTGTGTGTTTGCAGAGTATCCCCTCCCAGAGAATTAATATGGGTCGATTCCCCATCTCCAGCATGTACTACAACAAAGACACCAACACTCTCATACTGGCTAAATTCATAGTATGGCTGCATTGTGTGTTTTTCCTATTGTTTTTTCAGCAGTAATAGTGTATGTTGGTTACATGTCTGTCTGTATTTGTGTGTGTGTGTGTGTGTGTTGGCAGATTGGAGTTCTCTATGGAGCCGTGGATGACACTGATTTTCTAAACAAGTTAAAGACTTCTCATGAACACTCTGTGTGTGCTGCCCTGTACAACAGCAACTTCAAACAGGTATTCCCAATTTTCACCCAAGTCATGGGCTGTCCGTGAATGAATGTCAATAGCACAGAAAGGAGGTTTTTCTCGTACACCTCTAAGTGCCTTATCCAGATGCTGCAGTCTATTTATCTTCTAGTTAAGATCTTTCTTTCTCTGTCAGGTGGTGAGTGGCTGTCATAACGGAGTTGTGATTGTCTGGGACATCCTGACCGGTACAAAGGTCATGCAGTTCCAGACGTCTCCTAAGAAGCCGGTGGAGATTACCGCCATGACCTTCGATGGGCCCAAACGCCGCCTCATCACTGGTTCCAAGGATGGCAGTGTGCGCCTGTGGAACTTTAACAATGGGGCACTGCTGCTAACGCTCCCCCTGCTGGACAATAATGAGGTGGTGCATGGACTACATCTCCCATGATTACTTGCCACTGGCATTTCTGGGACTCGCATCTTGTGCCACAACTCAGTGTCTGTCTTGCTCTTTTTGCGGGACCAAACTAGGTTACAAGCATCCTGTACATTAATCAAAGGATCTATGTGTCTGGATGGGGCAAGAGGGTCATATGGTATCTGTAAGTAGAAACTGGTACGACTCCTGGAACACATCTAACATTGTGTGTAACATTTAAAACCTAAAACACGTTATCCAAATACTGGTAGCAACGTTGTTCTTCCATGGTTCATGGTTCACTAAAGGGATATTCGGGAGGATGATGTGATGGAGTATCGGGTCTGGAATCAGTACCACGCTGAAGATATCTACTCCATGCATGCCCATGCTAACAAGATTCTGGTCACAGCTTCCTACAGTGGAGACATCATCATCTGGAACATCAACTCTGGCAGAGCCTTCTGTCGTTTCAATGCTACCGAGAGCCCTCAGCCACTACTGCCCAATCGGGTGAGACCTTGGATCGTGGTGACAGTCTCTCGGCCTATAGGGGAGAGGGGAGCGCTTTTACTGGTTGGAGTCAATCTTCTTTGTCTGGTTTTTCATCATCACCGCGTCGCTGCCTAGTTACATGATGCTGTTGAATTCAGTTTTACTATGGGATGGATACCCCTCCTCTCCTTCCAGGTTCTGAACCCTGCATTGGACACGCTGGAGGGGCCACAGCCACCAGGTACGTTTGAGAGCGACCTCCGGGGTGGCCTAGCGAAGGCCAAGGAGGACATGTGGCCAACTTGCTCCCGTGCCTCCTGCTCTCCCTCCTCTTCCTCCACCAGCCAAGTTCAGGTCATTAACATGGGTCTAGTACCTCCCAGTGGTTTTATATTACAAAGCAGTGCTTTGGTTTTCTATGCTGTAAATGTCTTACAGTTGGAGGCTTCTTGCTTGAAGGGGAAGAGTCTAAATGCGTCTACTCCATCAAGGCAGAAGCCCCGCCCACACCACGGCAGCTCAAGCTCGCCCCACCCCAACCCACTCAGCCCAGAGCAGCTCGAAAAGCCCAAACATGCTGTAGAGAGAGTAAGCTCATTCACTCCCAGGTGCTGACATTTTAAAAAATGGGCTTAGAACGTCAGCCCTGGAGATCTACTGCCCTGCAGAGTGTCTGGTGTCCAGTTGATCCTGTTCAAAAACACAAAGCCCTGGTGCCCTCAGGCTCTGTTCCTGGGCACCCGGGAGCGCAGTCCAGACACCGCCATCTTACTGACCTGCGCGGCGGACGGGTACGTCTACGCCTGGTCCATCCACCAGCAGGGGGGGCTGCTGGGCAAATTCCGAGCCGTGTACAGTGAGGGAGACGTCATCACCTCCATGTCCACTGATTCCCAGGACCAGATGCTACTTACTGGAGACAACAATGGATATGTCACGGTAAGGACCCAGTGAACTGCTGCAGGTTCAAAGTGTAACCCTTATTTCTTCAAAAATGTTCAGTCTTTTGTTTCTGTGTTAAATGAGTTTTGTAAATGCACATGTAAATCAGCAATTGTCAGATAATTGTCAGTTATGAGAAAACATTTAGTGGTTGATGCAGTGTGTGTGTGTGTGTGTGTGTGTGTGTGTGTGTGTTTGTGTGTTTGAGCTGTGGGACATCGAGGGCTACTGCTGCTGCCTGCATGATAAACGGGATGTTGCCCAGCACAGGGAACAGTCCGTCCGCCTGACTACACTCATTCCCAAATATTGCCAGATTGAAGGCAAGCGCAAGACGGCGGTGGAGTGTGACAGCGAGGTGCACCACACCCCTTACAGTCTGGAATGTTCTTATCTTTGGGTAATTCCCAGAGTAATTCCCAGAGTAATTCCCAGAGTAATTCCCAGAGAAGGCTTCATAGCCTGCATCAGTGCAGACATCTGTTCTAACGATGCAAAATGCTTTGTCATGGAACAACACAAAATGTGCTGAAGATCGTTGCTGTCTGGGACACCCCTCTTCTGAACCCAATCGCTGTGGTGCCCGTCTGCCTCCTGCCGAGCAGGTTCGAGACGGCTGGGGCGTGTCGCTCGCCCCTCCCCCTCTGCTGAGCACGTGGCGCTGCCACCTGAAGCCCATCACCAGTCTGGAGTACGTAGAGCGCTTCCGTCTGATCGTGACGTCCAGCCTCGACTGTAACGTCCGTGTGTGGACCATCGCCGGAGGCTACGTAGGTCAGTCTGCTCAACTCTCGGGGATCAGACACCGTTACGTAAAGAGACGAATATCACCGAACGGGATGTGGGTCGTCACGCTGCCAGTTTGTGGAAGCCCTGCGATGGAATTGTGTTTGATGTTGAGGGCTTGTAGGATTGTTTTTTTTGTTCAGGCACATTCGGCCAGGCTCTGTGGCATGTAGGGGAACCTGGGGCCTTCAGGGCAGAGCTCCCTGTGGATCTTAGGAGAGTCGCATCCTATCAGACACTCAAAGTGCTCAACAAGGGCATAAAGCCACACTGGAAGTGAGTGTGTGAGTGTGTACCTGTTTGCGTGTGTGCAGTGCGTGTGTGTATCTGTGTGTTCAGTCACTCCGACAAAGGGAGCAACAGACTTTAAAAGCAGGAATGTGTTTGCTTAATGTGTAGCGATTAAATAACTGGGGTGATGCCCTTAAACTTTGACCATTGCCCTCTAGGCCGCCCCCCCCCCCCACACACACACACACACACACCAGCTACGCTAAGTGGATCCTGAAGACGCTAACCAAGATGCAGCAGCAGAACGCGGCCACATCCAAGATGGAGGGGGTGGTGCTTGTCGACCCACGCATCGCCGTGTACACCACAGAGCAGATCAATGCCACCTGGCGCCAGTGGGAGGAGAGAGGCTGGCATGTGCGTCTGCCAATCACAGCTGGCATGTGCATCTACTCTGTCGAATATGTAGGAAGGTTTGTTGAGGGTTGCATGTGTGCTTTCTTGAAGAGCGCATTACTGGGCTCAGCGTACAAGCCGAAGGTGAGGCACCACCTGCCCTCCTGCCCCCCTGACCTCCAGACCTCCTTCAGCAGTCGTGAACAGGTACACACACTCTTCCTGTAACACACATACCGACAATGGGAATGTAACTCATATAAAGCTTTCTCTAATAAAATATAACCCATATAAAGCTTTCTCTAATAAGATGTCCCAATCTTAATCTGGGCTGATATCCGCTTTGGAATTGGCAGAGACATTTCATTTTATCTGGGCAAAAAACAGACTGTCTAATGTTTTGGGCCCCTAGTGATCAGGCAGTGATTGGTTATCGCTAAAGTAAATTATCTCAGATTCTCAATTCAACAATGACTCCTGATGTTAAAATAACTCTCCTGCTCTACTCCGGTGTGCATTCTGAGACTAGACTTTAGTTCAGTTATGCTGTAAAGATAGAACTAATAAATAAAGATAGCACTAACAAATAAAGACAGCACTAATAAACACGTTCACATTTATATCTACCTGTGCTGTGAGCTACAGTAGCCTTAATTGCAGTGAAACCTAGCTTTCCTATGAACTGCAGTTATCACATATCATTATCATAGTGAAGCTTTTCTGTGAGCTGTAACAGTGTGTGTGTGTGTGTGTGTGTGTGTGTGTGTGCCCAGCTGCGTGTCTACAGTTTGATGCAATGCTCATCGCTGCTGCCCTCCAGCCTCCCCGCCCTGCCGGAGCTGCTCAGGAAACAGCAGCTGAAGGTTCAGGAGGGAGCGGACAGCCAGGGGAGGCCCAAACCCAGCGGCCGGCGCGGCCCCCACGGCCCCGACGGCCCCCACGTGCGCTTCACTACCTCGGCCAAAGGGGGCACGGCGCCAAGGACAGCGGAGGCACGTAGCCGGGAGCGGCACCTGCAGGGGGCGCCCTGGGGCCGAAACGCCTGAGACACGTTTTCAAGTAGCAATAAACCCTGAGGAGACGCAGCTGTGTTAACAGACGTTATTCTTAAGCTTTACCTTCGGCTATAAAAACGTGAAATTTATACGGTTTATTTCCCCTTACATTCTAATGTGGCATTCAGAAATGAGAATAATTAGAATAATTTATGAAATACTTTAACTCTTTTGTATGTGTAAAATACATGAAGTACCTCCTGTCTTGTAATAGCTTGTAATAGAACAAAAATACTCCCTTGAAACGTGATCTTTATTCCCAAATGGGAGGGCTGCTCTCTGCAGTCCTACTGTCCTGTGTGATGATCTCAGCTTGAAATCAGAACTAATCGTGTCATAACCCGTTTCTGACTCACAGCTTGAAATGAGCATCTCTGTTTACACCTTCAATACACTCCATCGTAAAAAAACAGAAAAAAAAAGAACTTTGCTGATTTATGGATCGCTCAGATCTGCTGGATCATTGGCACCCTTGCCCTAACCGTCAACCCTTGGGTGGTGCTTTCTGGAGCCCCTCGACGCTCCTTCTTGTGGTAATACTGAGACCTGCCAGCTGCCCTTGGGACATAGTTGAGCTGCAGACGCCTTCACAGAGTCTCTACACTTTCGGTATGACATTTATGACCTGAACGAATGCAGGAAAACATCATGTCATTAAATAAGTACTTCATGGGTAATACAGTCTTTTTTTCAGCATGCAATGAATAAATGGCAGATTCTGTCTAACTTGGAGAGGAAATCATTCTTATGTGTTCTATTCTAAAGTTCATGAGTGTGAAATATATGGATATGAATTAAATACAGCAACGAGTAAGAACTAGGGGATGCTGGCTGGTTCTTTTTCTGTTTTCTGGTGAACTAGGGGATGCTGGCTGGTTCTTTTTCTGTTTTCTGGTGAACTAGGAGATGCTGGCTGGTTCTTTTTCTGTTTTCTGGTGAACTAGGAGATGCTGGCTGGTTCTTTTTCTGTTTTCTGGTGTTAGGCCATTTTCTGTTCTCATTCCTTCTTACATTAGCATGTTTTCACTGAACTATGTGAACCTTTTTTTCCCCCCTCGGTGTATAATCCTCATTTCTCCAGGTGGGGGCAGTAAAGTCTGGATTTTGATCTGCACCTTAAAGCGTTTTCATCTGCGGTTCAAAGGAGTCGCTTTTGAAGCGGAGCATGGAGGAACGGGGAGGACAGGTCGTGGTTCTGCGCTGAGGGACAGAGGCGGCCGTGGGAGTGCTGGACGAGGGAGTGCTGGACGAGGGAGTGCTGGACGAGGGAGTGCTGGACGAGAGGGTCAGGCTGCAGCAGGGGGGTAAGTGGTCATCATTGAGGAAGAAGTGCTTTCTGGATCCCAGGACAGCATAATGGAGCTTAGTTTCATCCTCATTTCATCAAGTTTGAGTTTTAGTGGGTGTTTTTTTTTTTTGCTGGTGTGTAGCACCTCACCATGTTTATACAACTTTATGTTCAGGACTTTCTGAGATGGGGTTTTCATAACTGGAATTTGATTAAATGGAATACTGGAATGTGACTCTAAAAGAGGCTACTTTTATGAAATGTTCTATATATTCTTATCTTGTTCATTATTAGAGAATAAATAAACAAGAATAAATACTTTCCTTCACTTAAAGCCTTTGTTGACCTTTGTCTCTATACCTTTGTCTCTATACCTCTCTATTCTCATCCTTTGTTTTCTCTTTGATTCTCTCTCTCTCTCTCTCTCTCTCTTTCTCTCTGTCTGGAGTTTAAAGACAGAGACTGAGATTACAGGGCAGCTTCTCCTTTTTTGGTGCAGCAGGCGTGTGAAGTTCTGTCTGAAATGTTCACACACACACACCCCACCTCAGAGAGCAGATGTGCCTGCAGACTGAGCTTTCTGGGGAGAGCTCCATAATGTAGAGGGAATGATCTGTCCAATGAGCTCAGTCTCATACCAGACAGCTCTATAGGACAGCAAGTAATGCCAAGAACAATATTATCCACGTGGAATCCATCCAGTATGGCAAACTTCAACGATCATTTTAATAAAAAAGACATTAATTAACATAAAATAAATACATTCATAATGAAATGGTATCCTACAGGTGTGGATCAGGTTAACGTTATGCTTCTCCTGGCTTGTCACATGTGCTTTCAACTGGCCCTCCAACCACTGTGTTGTCGTGGTGACCGGTGGGTGGTACTTGGTGCCTGGACCCCACACACTGCACCTTTGGGGGCCACCTGGATGTTGCTTCTCATCTCCTTCTTCAGCAAGGATGGAGCTTTTCACAGAGGATCCGACAAGGCCAGTCCTTCCTACTGTGGAAGCATCCGAGGATTTTATTCAGCTGCTTAGAAGTATACATTTTGTAGAGGAACCATCTTGGGCAAGATATATTTTGTAGAGGAACCATCTTGGGCAAGATATAGGTACATGTGGCCCTCGCCGATTCACTAGTTACAATCAGCAATGCAACATGTCCTACATGCAAGATCGAGTTCCATAAAAGTACTAAGGAGTGTTTCTTAAACTCTGTTTTGTGTTATCAAAGCCACTGTATGACATTGTTCTGGTAAACAAGAAGTTCTTTAGCAGAACAAACACTAATCATGGCTTTACATATTAGCCAAAGATATCTTACATGCCTTATCAGACTACTGTTCTCATGCTAAGAGGATGTATTCTGTGTGTGTGTGTGTATGTGTGTATAATGAAATGGGTGCAGACTCTTTGAAGTCTGGCTGTAATAGTAGGTACCTGCATGGTGTTTGCCCCCACCCTCCACCCCTCCACCCCTCCCCCTTTGAAGATCACTGAATTTGAAAAGACTCAAAACAAAGTTGGAGGCATTTGCAAACAAAGGGACTTGGTGAGAGTGTGCAGTCGACTATAGAGAGAAGGGGAAAGAGGGAGAGAGAAAGAAAGAGAGAGAGAAAGAGAGAGAGAGAGAGAGAGAGAGTTCATATCTCACAAAGAGCATGTCCTGTTCACTGATCATACACAGGCATCAGTAGTTGATGACTAACAAGTCAACACAGAAGAAAATACAGCAACATGAAGTAAATATGGTGTTGGCCATCAACACTTGGGTTGTTCACTGCTGATTTGAATTAAAAATGTCACTGTTTTAAGATGACCTGGTAGCAGAGAGTCAGACTGGAGAGTTTGTGGGCCTTTTAATGCTGGGAGAGGATGAAGGGAAAGGATTTAGTAAGGGGCCATTTTCCCGCCTTTTTTCCTCTTAGCTTAAGCACAGCTCACATGTCCGACAGGCTCTCACTAGGGAACCATACACACCCCAGAGAGGGGATGCTGGCCTCAGAACACAAAGAGTGTGTGTGTGAATGTGTGTGAGTCTAAGTTGCTGCTGTGAGGCTTGTTTGCAAAGACAATAGTTTATATTCCAGGGCAAATAAAACTTGTAAAAGGATCAGAGGACTCAAATTCCTCTCCTGTGGCCATGACAGGTTTTGGGGATTTTAGGTGCAGTTTTTGCAAAATATGTGTGATTGTTGTAACTCACTACGTCTGTGAGACAAAGGGAAAGACTGTTAGAAACCCCCCCCCCCATACCTCCTTCCCTTAGCATCGCCACATGTCATGATGGTTGAGCCTAAAGCCCCTGGGTTCAGAGTTCAGCCGGTGAAGAGTTTGTTACGGAGTCCTCCATGCCTCGTTCTCCACGCCTTGGTTGAAGAAACATTTTTTTAAAATGTGTATCAGGTTTTATTGTTTCCTTTCACGCGATTTATGACCACGCGGCCCACGTTGGAGGCACGAGGCCCATGGCTTCCACACATCCGTATTGGTCCCGGCGAGAGGAGGGCGATGAGGGATGTCCGGAGGTGACCTCACGCTGGGCTGGTGTGTGGAGTGAAGGGGGTGACAGACACAGCAGATGGTCCTGAGTGTGCTGGTGTTGTTGTCTTTTTATCTCTCTGTTTTTTTTCTCTCTCTCTCTCTCAGCTGCTTTTGCCTGGTTCCCTGTCTCTTAGTTCACTATAGTCTATTGTTCACTTATTTAAGGTCATTTTCCTTTGATTTTTTTATCTACATGAATCTATTTTGCACTCTATTTTTTTTTTTTTACATAACCTGAATGTGCAGTACTTATATATTCTTTTTCTAAACCTGTTAATATACCTTTCATTTCTTTTTTACACAGTTTTTATAACATGCCCCCCACCCCCCCACACACACACACACACTGCATACTACACACACTCCAGCAATGTGGCTCTTTACAGATGCTGGAATTGTTTCCTCTCTGCATTATCTCTGCAGATGTGAGGCACGGGCACGTCTGCTCGTGTCTCCCACCAGCTGGTTTGCTGGCTTCGGAGATCACTACGGTAACCACCAGAGCTGCTGGATAGACACACCATTGCTGGCTAACTGCTTGTGTGTGTTTGTGTGTGTGTTTATGAATGTGTCTGTGTGTGCTTAGGCATGATTGCCTGTTTCATCTTTGGATGCCATCAACCACACAGTACTCAACAATAAGACTCACTAGAATAAGCTGAGCCAATTGTAATTGACTGGGTGTTTCCACGACGACCAGTGCCCCATTCTCAGTTCCCAAAAGAACTCCATGGTGACCAGGAAGTCACTTTGGCCCCATGGCTCAGTGAAGTAAACTAATGAACTGACACAGCCACTCCTGAGAAGAAAGAGCCTCTCTTCCTCTCTCTCTCATTCTCTCTCTCTCCCTATCTCTCTATCTCTCTGTTTCGGGGCCTAGTCTTCTCTTTTTGTCAGAATACATCACAACTACATGCTGCATCTTGCGTTCACTTCTTTAAAGAACCTCCACCTTCTCTTCTCTTCCTCCTCATCAGCTCTGTGGAATGTTTTAGCGTTTATCAGCAAATGAGACCTCCACTGCTTTAACCGGTCGCGTCCAGACTTACCGGGTCAAACAGTGGGGTGACCCCTGACCTGCTTATGCCTGTTCCAGTTCCAAGAATGGAGTTAACAGTTCAACACGTGTCGGGCAGACGGAGGCGCAGAGAGCATCACTACACTGAAAGCATGTTTCAATAAAGATTCATAAGGGCAAAAATACTGTTAGTTAAATGGGCAAAAAAATTTAAGTTACTATGCCTAAACTTAATCATTTGTTCAATGTGTACAAAATACAAACAGGATGTTATGCTAGCCATGTTTTATATTCATAAAATGATATGGGGTACATTTTGAAGTATTATATTGTTTTTTTAAATTAGTGTTAATGCTTTGTTTATATTAGTGAAACAGTATTTACAGAAAGCTACACAAGAAAACTTTTAAGATATTTTCCTCTGCTCCTGGTTAGATGTGTGTGTGTGTGTGTGTGTGTGTGTGTGTGTGTGTGTGTGTGTGTGTGTGAGTGAATTTCAAAGCTCAGGTAGGTAGAATGAGACCAATTTTCTGACTCTGACAGGTGGTAAAAACACCTGCTCTCTCTCTCTCTTCTTTTCCCTGCCCTTCACTTTGTTCTCTGGAGCACTGACATTTAATTAAGCTTCAGGTGCTGTAAAGTAGAAAATGAAACCCTGTACGACTCTATAAGGTGTAGAAGAATGTGTGTGACTGGGCTCTGGGGCCCTGTGGGAGACCTGTGGGAAAGTCAGGTAGGAGAACTCTGGAACACTCAGAGTGGACAACTGTTAATGTATGTTGAGGGACGCAGTATAACCTTCTACCTTTGTCATAAAAACGTATGCTTGCTCAACAATAACAATACAAAGGTTGTGTTTGGTTTAACTTTCAGTCTCAGTGCAGTGTATAAGGTCATTCTAAATGGAATAGGAGGCATGAGACTTTGGGTTAGGAGTTATAGTTTGTGATACCTTGTCAGGTCTTTACTGAAAAATATTCCCACCAAAAGTGTCTTTGTTATTTACTTTTATACTACAGGAAAGAAAATCATTTTGGCACCATTCATTCTTATTTTTTGAAGGCTATCATTTACTGCATTGGCGTCTATACCAACATGATGCTTTACAGGTTCTGTAGTGATTTGAAGGTGAGGAGGAAACGAGATTTGCGCATCATCTCTTCATTGGCCTTCGCGCGAGGCAGGTTCGCACGCGCGCTGCACTGCACTGCCCTCTTCAGCAGAGTGATAGGAGAGTGCGCGAGCGAGGGTTGCCCGAGTGCAGTTTTCTGTGTTCACCGTGCACAGAAAAAAACGGAGAAATACGACTTCTTCTCTGCCCTGTTCAATCTCAAATGCCTGTTGATATTCTTTCAACACTTTTTCACTCTACGCTGTAAATCATTTTTCTTTTTAGCTTTTAATTCGGCGAAGAAGAACTGAACGCAGGTGAAGATGGCGAGAGGACCGACCGGGAGAACGTCACTCTCGCCCGGTGGAAAAGCTTCGCGGACAGTTTTGCTATTGTTTTTCCACATTTGCGCCGTAAATACGCAAGAGTTGCCAACCAACGGCGTTAATGGATTTAGCCTGCACCCACCTTATTTCAACTTAGCAGAAGGAACGAAAATTGCCGCAACAGCCACCTGTGGAGAAGACGAAAATGGGCGGCCGATACAAGACCTGTACTGCAAACTGGTCGGGGGGCCAGTGTCGGGGGATCCGAGTCAGACTATTCAGGTGAATTTTGAATTACTTCCTTTTGCTTGGTGTCTTGTTTGATGTAGATAAACATAAACTGTAGAAATATAATTCTCATAGAAAGTTATTGCTTGTCAGTAGCCAGGTGGCTTCACTTCTGAGTGGTTTTAAAAATATATACATGTTTATTTATAAATAACGTGTGAAGGAAGGGGTGTGAACAGTTGCGTTAGGCGCGTGAAAACCAACTACAGCAACCGTAAATTTATTTTTGTAGATTTTGGGAAGCACCTGTTGAACGTGAGATCCTTAAGACTACTCAAAGCGCGAATATGCTACTGTACAGTAACCCTGTACAGTAACAGAGAGTGGGCTTAGACTAGTGTAGGGAATTTCAAAGCGCTGCCCTCCCTGAAGGGATTCTCACAATGCACGAGCGTGGTTGTTGACAAGTCGGCGAGATATTCAAACGTTGTAAACTGCAAAACGCAGTCCCCGTGTAGCACTGTTTCTGGGATTTTCATCCCGAGGAATTTGTGTCATTCCGTGCGTGCATAAGGCTTTGTGGAACTAGGAGTGTCTTGACAACCGGGCAACCTTAGGGGCAAGTTACGCGTTAAGATCAAAGAATATGCAAATATGTGGCGACCTGCTGTAGAAGACTGAACCCCCGCGGCTACATTCTCTCTAGTTTGATTTTCCCGTAGAGAAGCGATTGCTAAGCTAACGTTTCACCAGAGCGCGCTCGGGCACATTTAATCACCTCTTAATTAAGCCATTCATATCATCAGTGTCAGGCTACTTGCAGGCAGTAGTACATTAATTCCTGACAGTAAATTATCACCATTAGTTCACTGTTGTGGCTTCTGTTGGTTGAAAACGCCGTTTTCCATTTGTCTTTTTTTATTTAAGGAGGACGACTTAATTCATGCCAGTGTATATAGATGACGTTAATAAAACTCCCTTAACCCCTTATTCATTATCTACTGTTACTCATGTCCAGTTTGTTTATGTTGTGTAGGCGTATTGCTAATTAAACAGTGAGGAGTTTTTAGTGAAATTCTTATACGCTAGACTCCTCCTCAGAGACATACGCTACCACAGCACAAGGTTCTGGTTCACTAAAGAAATTGCAAAAAAAGGCATAATTATACCATTAATAAACTAATTTTGTGGTGGTGGTAGCTCACTGGTTAAGGCACTTGACCAGTAGTCACAAGGTTGCTGGTTCAAATCCTTGCCAAGTTGCCACTGTTGGGCCCCTGAGCAAAGCCCTTAACCCTCAACTGCTCACGAAGTATTCAATCACAATTGTAAGTCGCTTTGGATAAAAGCGTAAGCCAAATGCTGTTAATGTTAATTTTTTCTGCCCAAATGTGAATATCTAGCCTTTGGGCCACAGCTAGCAACCGAAGGGAGGTTTGTCCTGTACTGAGAGCAGTGAGCATTAGAAGCAGGTCACCTTTGAACTCGCACGTACAAACCTTTTAACTGCGCTTAGGCAGTGCTTTCCACGCGGAAGTTGCCTTGTTAATAGATTAAAAACAGGCCAAGGTTAACCAAAACCGGCTTTTTCACTGCTGGCAAAGATTTATTTATTAACTTATTTTTTGCCATGAAGTTCCCATGAAAAGAATAAGGTCCAGAGTACACTTAAAAATGTAAAATGTAACTGGAATCGTTTTAGAAAGTAATATTGGTGTCCAGAGTAGCATGAACACTGGGCTGACCGGCCTGTCTCTGTGTGCGGGTTTGCTTCCACAGGGTCAGTACTGTGACACGTGTGACAAGGCAGACAGTAACAGAGCCCACCCCATCACAAACGCCATCGATGGAACCGAGAGATGGTGGCAGAGTCCCCCGCTGTCCCGCAGCTCTGAGTACAACCAGGTTAACGTCACCCTGGACCTGGGCCAGGTACGCTTCGCCACTCCCTCCTTCACTCCCTACCTTTCCCTCTCTCTTTCCTTCTGTCTACCTCCCTCTCTCTCCCTCTCTTTCCCTCCATCTCCCTCCCTCTTTCTCTCCCTCCCTCCCTCCCTCTCTCTCTCTCTCCCTTTCTCTTTTCCTCTATCTCCCTGCCTCTCTCTCTCTCTCTCTTTCCCATTCTCACCCAAACACACTATGCCTGCCTGCTTCTGTCTCATTGTGCCATGGTCTTAATAAAACATAAAGAAAGTGTTATCCGATACCGCAGTTAAACTACCACACTTGTCCGGATTGCGTTCCAGCTGGGTGGATCAAGATTTAAAGCTGATCCAGTGCACGTTCCCTTAATGCACCCTAGCAGTGATTTACATCCACTGCATTTCTCGTGTGCCTCCCGAAGACTCTGAATCCCCTGCACCAACTCTTGGCAAACTCTGCATTGCCACCCGAGAAGATGTCCTTCAGGTCGGCTGAGGAGAGCCCTGGGTCCCTCGCCCCGGATCCTCCCACACTTATTCATTTCCTACATGCCTGCCTGCTTCCGTGTGGCCTTTGCCTAAACACAGCACTGCATCTAGGATTGCACAGACTCAGCAAGCACGGGGGAGTGAGACAGGGACCGAGGGACACTGGGACACAGGGAGTCTGTCTCTCTTTGTCTCAATCCGTCTCTGAATGGGTGCAGGGACCCGTGACTGGATCTGTGTGCCGCATTCTGTTATGGTTTTTTTTTTTTCTCTCAGTGTCAGATAAACCAGCTTGTCAAAAAGCAATAGAAGGGACATCCTGTACAGTTGGACAAAGAAGAGAGAGGTGTGTGTGTGTGTGAGAGAGAGAGAGAGAGGGAGAGGGAGAGAGAGAGGGAGGAATCCATATGCATGTGAACAGTGTTTCCTCCTAAGTAATTTCCAGGTAGAAGTTTTTGTCAATCTGTCAGGTTGGAATTCAAGCGATGAGTGTGGAGTCAGCACGTATGCGTTCACTCATTCGTGTACCTGTGTGACTGCCGCAAGTGTGTTAAGTGTGTAAGCGTGTACGCTAGCATGTGTGTGCGGAGAGCTGGCAGCGTGGCCCTCCTGACCCCTGGAGCAGGAGAAGGAGATTGGAATGTTAGTTAACCTGATCCCTGCCTCAACCTGCTGGAGGAGCCAGTCAGAATTACCCCCTCATCTCCACAGGGCCTGAGCCTGGGCTCTCACATTCTTCCTCTGCTTTTCTCTCCTCCCTTTCTTCTGCCTAAACGAACTCCCTGATGCTGTCCATCCACACCAGCTGCTCCTGTTAAAGAGCTTCACCTGGTAGGGCAGCTGGAACCTGGTGCCAGTAACACTGAGGTCATGGGTTCAGTTGTAAGGAAGGCCGTGTGGCGTCACACTCATAAATATGTAAGGTGCTCTGGCTGAAAGTGCTCACACACACACACACACACACACACACACACACACACACAAAAGAACTAAACTCAAGTCTTGAGTCAGTGATGACTCAAATAATTTGAAGGGACATGCAGGAATGTTTCATGCCTGCTGTGGGCGCCAAGACTTTGTCTCTTATTTACCTCCGTGTTGATTTTTTATTTATTTATGACTTATCGATGAGCGATGTTCTGTTTCCTGAGTCCCTGTTTACCTGAGAGGCACTGAAGGAGAGATGAAGGAGAGACACTGCTGTCCTCACAAGGGAAGCGTCAAAAAGGCCCACAATGCAACTGTGCCTGAAATCCACACGACAGAACAGTGACATCACTGTAAACTGTGTGGTGCCTCATGGAAGGGGTGCATCCAGCACCACCTCAGCCTGAGGAAAGACGAGCATTATTTATTTTTCCTAAGAAGGTGGTATTAATTTGTATATCTGATATCTATTGGAGTCAGTGACTGTTTATGGTAGTCACCATACAGCACCCTCTACAATTATTGGCACCCCTGGTTAAGATTGAATTTCTTAGCAGCCTAAGAACACTTTAAAATAATATAGGACATTGCAATAAATAAATAAATACTGTAAATTAAAAAATTCCATCCTTTAATTCAAGTGCATTTATTCAGGAGGGGGGGGATACCAAATTATGAAATAATTCTTTTTCATGAAATCATCTTTGCCACAATTATTGGCACCCCTGATGTTAATATTGAGTACAACCCCCTTTTACCAACAAGACAGCACTTAATCTTCTCCTATCACAGTTCACAAGATTGGAGAATACAGAGAGGGATCAACCATTCCTCTTTGCACAACTTCTCCTATGCATCCTCCTCTTCAATTCACCCCACAGGTTTTCAGTTGGGTTGGGGACTGGGGCCTGGGGCCTGGGGCCTGGTGTCTGGGGACTGGGGACTGGGGCCCACAGCATCACCGCTCCTCCCCCACACTTCACAGAGGGTATGAGGTGCTTTTACACATACGTACTCATCTTTTGTGTTACTCCAGACCCTCTTAGAGTGTTTGTTGCCAAAAGGCTCCATCTAGCTTTCTAACCAAAAGCACATGGTCTCAGTTGAAGTCCCAGTAATGCTTAGTGAACTCCAGACATTTACCTTTGTTCTCATGGTTCTGAGTGAGAAAAGCCTTTTTCCGTGCAAGCCCATCAAACGGATGGTTGTCATGGAGACTTTGTGACCCCAAGATGCTACTTTTTGATGCAGTTTTCTAACAGTGAGCTTTGGAGAACGTTTTACTTCTCTTACCATCCTCTTCATTGTGTGGCGGCAAGATAAACTTGCATCCTCATCCAGGCTTGTTTGTCACTGTTGCAGTTGTTTTAAAGTTCTTGATGATTCCTTTGACTGTATGGGCAGGTGTAGGTGAGTTTTCTTGTAACCATTGCCTAACTGATGACACACATCTTCTGTATGGTGTGTTCTCTTGAAGAGTGGATAAGAGAAATAGGCCTCTGTGTCGCGTCATATTTATACCCCAGGGAAACAGGAAGTGATGAATTACTAATTAAAGGTTCCTAGATACTATGATCAACTTTAAATAAGCTACAGTAAAAATGACAGAAATGCTTCATTTACATTTATTTTCTAAGAATTGTTAGCGGTGCCAATAATTGTGGAAAACAGGTGATTTGATGAAAAATAATTATTTCTTAGTCAGATTTTTCTATGATTTTCAGTGTGAGAATATGCTTCTGCAATCAAAATGTGATTTACTTTAAGGCTTTTAACACCAGTAATTGTGGAGGGCGCTGTACCTGCACTACAACTCAGTCCTGGGAAACGCAGTGATTGTGTGGAAGGCAGGAATCAGTGTTGAGAGCAGGGGCAGCATCTGGGCAGGAGGGGCAGGAGACTGAGAAACACCAGCCAGTGAAGGCAGGAGACAGAAATACCAGCCAGTGAAGTCTTAATCTTAGAACGTCCCCTCGTCCCCTCGTCCCCTCTCATCCCACTGTCTCTGTCCCACATAGACTTTTCATACCACACAAACATGACCAAATTTTATTGAAATGTCAGATATGCCCAAATTAGACATTCTTTAAGAAGGGAAGACTCTAGTCTTTCCGAGTGCCCTTTTTCTGTGAATGGTCATATCAGCAAAGATTGTGCTCTTGGCATTAAGAGTGCCTGTGTGTGTGAGTGTGTGTGTGTGTGTGTGCCCCATTGTGTGCCATGTGCAGAGAGAGGCATGGTGCCAGCCACAAGAACAGGAAAGAGTCTACAGTTTCCTGCCATTGAAGGAGTCTAACTGAAGGAGACTCTATCTCTCTCTCTCTCCCTCCCTCCCTTTCTCTCCCCTGTCTCTCTCCCTCTCTCTTTCTCTCTCTCTCTCTCTCTCTCTCTCTCTCTCTGTCTCTCTCTCTCTCTCCCTCACTCTCTCTCTCCCTCTCTCCCTCTCTCCGTCTCTCTCTCTCCCTCTCTCTCTCTCTCTCTCTCTCTCTCTCTCTT
>JAOYMR010000022.1:7902486-7916037 GCA_025802075.1 Tenebrosternarchus preto
ATGCCCCTCTGAATCACCTCCACCCTGAATGCCCTTCAAAATCATCTCCACCCTGAATGCCCTTCAAAATCATCTCCACCCTGAATGCCCTTCTGAATCACCTCCACCCTGAATGCCCTTCAAAATCATCTCCACCCTGAATGCCCTTCTGGTCACTCTGTAAGCCCTGCATGTGTGTGTGTGTGTGTGTGTGTGTGCGCAGAGCTACAGGAGCAGGTGAGGAGGGCGGCGCAGAATGGCACGCAGGAAGTGGATGAACAGGACGTGGTGCAGATGCTGGCGGAGGTGGCAGCCAAGCTAAGGGACATGCACCTCCTGACCACCAAACCCCAGAGGGGGCTTGCTGAGCGCGAGCTGACCCTGGCCAACCAGCGTGAGTGGGGGAGGGGCTGGGCTCGTACCCGGAGCCGCAGGGCCTGAAGTCCTCCACTCTGGAGCACCTTTCTGATTCATTTCCAACATTTCAGTGTGAGTGGACTGAGTACATGGAGAAGGTTTTAACTTCTTTTTTGTTCTCTTTCCCCACCTCTCCAGTGGTGGAGCGGGTGGAGGCAGAGATGGCTAACCTGACAGCTGCTAACAAGGCTGTAGTGCAGGCCATCGAGGACAAACTGAAGACAACACAACAGCAGCTCATGAACCTGAGGGATGCACTGAACGAGGCCGTGAACAAGACAGCACTCGCTACAGAGAACAACAGCATCAACCAGAAACGCCTGGAGAAGAACCAGGTACACACACACACACACACACACACACACACACACACACAGAATACCCACAAACATAACCCCATAATGGGTCTCTCTTTGAGATTGCCTCCATATTCAATGTGATCTCCTTCTTTAGCAAAAAGTGAATGACCTGAGGTCAAAGCTGAAGGAGGTGGAGGATGCAGTGCAGATGGCTGAAGATGATATCACTCAGGTCAACGACATGCTGTCCATGCTGCAGGATGCCAAAGAGGTCTGAGTTCAAACACACACACACACACACACACACACACACACACACACACACACACACACCACAACTCCACACACACCACAGCATGACTCCCCACACACACCACAGCATGACTCCCCCCACACACACACCACCACGACTCCCTACTACACACACACACACACACACACAAAAAAAGAGGTCTGAGTTCAAACACACACACACACACAACCCACATCAGCACAACTCCACACACACCGGCATGACTTTCTCTCTCTCTCTGTCTCTCTGTCTCTAACTCTGTCTCTCTCTCTCTCTCTCTGTCTCTAACTCTCTCTGTCTCTCTCTCTCTCTCTAACTCTCTCTGTCTCCCTCTGTCTCTCTCTCTCTCTAACTCTCTCTGTCTCTCTATCTCTAGGACTATGAGCGTCTGGCTGCTCAGCTGGATGGCGCTAGACAGCCTCTGGTTGATAAAGTACAGAAATTTGCTTCCTCTGGTTCCAAGAGCCCTTTGGTGGAGGCTGCAGAGAAGCACGCAGCACTCCTCGACCAGCTCGCCGCCAACCTGTCCAGGTACACCTGACGCTCCTCCTCCTCGCCCTACTCCACCTCGACCTTCTCCCCCTAACCTTCCTCTCCTTAACCCTCCTCCCCCTGTGTTTGAACAGCCTCATTGCTGACACCAACCAGGACGCGTTCATCCAGAGAGCGCTGAACGCCACGCGCGCCTACACCAACATCGTGGAGAGCGTGCAGGAAGCTGACAGCGCAGCTCGGGAGGCCAACGCCACCGGCACCGAGGCCCTGCAGGTGAACCATGGAGCTGGGGTCCTGACCTCGGCCGGGGCGGGGCCAAGGCTTGCCGGGTCAACGCCGGGTCACGGGAGTGCCTGATCGTGTTGCTCTTCACTTTTTCTGAACGCCGCCGTTCACGTACGGCTCACTCGAATCCGCTCGTGTTTCACCACAGGCCATCAGGGGTCAGAACCTCTCCCAGCAGGCCAGAGATCTGAGGAACCGGAGCGCAGCACTGAAAGACCAGGCAGAGGGTCTGCAGCAGAAGCTGAATGAAGGTACGGTCACCGGAACGTGCCTGGGTCCCTCACAGCAGCGCAGCGGCAGGTTATAACAGTCCATCGTGTTGGGATAAACCGTTGGGATCAGAGAGATGCAGAATGCGAAATGGTGAGAGTGTTTGTGGGAGTGCGGAGCGCTCATCTGTGTGCGTGTGCTGGGGGTGTGGCAGAACTGACGCCTCAGCTGCAGGACATCGGGGGGAGGCTGCACAACGTCACGGCTAAGAAGGGCGAGCTCATGAAGGACCTGAGCGCCGTGCAGAAGTACCTGAACTTCAGCCAAGGTCAGACATCCAGCACACAGAGCGCAGAAGAACAGTCAGCCTGGGGTGATGCCTGCGTGTGCTCATGTGTGTGGATGTGTGTGTGTGTGTGTGTGTAGGGAACACATCAAAGGAGCTGAATGCAGCTAAGAGAGCGGTGGAGGAGGCCAACAGTACGGCGGTCAACGTGCTAGAGACTCTGGCTCCCATGAAGGAGCAGCTGGAGGTGTGGAAGAGGCTCTATGGGGCCTCCAACACCACCAGCAAGGAGCTCAACGACGCACTTAGCCAGGCCAACAAGTCAGGTGTGTGTGTGTGCGTGTGTGTGCATGTGTGTGTATGTGTGTGTGTGTGTGTGTGTACATGTATGTGTGTGTCTGTGTGTAAATATTGTCTTATCATTATATATATTGAACTTTGACCCCATCACTATGGCTCTTAATTCTTCTCACTGTGTGTGTGTGCTTGCATTTGTGCTTGTGTGTGTGTGTGTGTGTGTGTGTGTGTGTGTGTGTGTGTGTGGTAACTACAGTCAGTGCTCTCAGTGAGACCATTCCTATGCTGATGAAGAGTCTGGACAGTTTGCAGAACCACTCTGTCTCCATGCCCAACATCTCAGAGAGTATCCTGAGAATCCGTCAGCTCATCACTGAGGCCCGCAAGGCTGCCAGCAAGGTACTATAGTTTGAACCAACCTAACCAGTTTAACCAGCTTAACCATCCTAACCAGGCTTTGGCCTCTCCACATATTTTGAAGTGAAGGGATGCTGATCCAATGTGAGAAAACTATAGAGTATAACTTTCCCTCACCCCCCCCCCCCCGTGGGGGGGGGGGGGGGGCCCGCGGAACTTTCTCTAATCAGTCTTCTTCTGTACTGTCTTAGGTCCCTTTCTTTGGGCCTCTGTTTGATGGAGCCATAGTCACTGGGCTTCTCTTGCCGAGCCTCGTGCGGGCCACCTGCATCAACGCCAGCCGAGCCGTGAAGTCTCGCCTCACGCTCTACCAGAGCTTGTATCCTTTCCAAGCGCTTTCTGCTCCCAGAGCGTCCCGAACTGCAGTCAGAGAGACGAGGCAGGATCAGAAGGAGAGGGTTTGGAAACCTCGCCTTTGCCGTTTTCTTTTTTGGCTTTTACTGTTTTACACAGTTTTATATTGGAATACTTATCTGAACCAGTTTGACACATTTGGTTTAGTGGGGTTTTATGGATGAGAATGCAAGTTAAACAGGTTCCTACCTTACCCTGAATTCTATTCTGAATCGCTTTCTCTTTCAGTACCTAATCTCTTCATTCAGTACATTCTACGGAGGTCTCTTTTGACAAGGAAACTGAGAGGGCAAAAAGATGCTCAGTTTCGCAGCTGCGTACAAAGGCTTGATCTGTTCTAATGAATAATTAATTAGTCTTTGACTCTCAGGCCGGCACCATTGTCTCTTCTGTTAGACCCAGCAGCAGCTGCTATACAGTACTTCTCTTGAACACACACATTTAAACTTCAACCCTCCCACTCTTACTCTTGCTCTTTCCCCATCAGGCTTTCCGCTACTTCTGCTTCCTTTTTTTCCCATCCTCCTTTGCTTCCTCTCCATCTTTTTACTGCCCACGTTCAAAACGGCGTTGTCTGCACGGTCGGGGAAAGGCAGCCGCGTTTTGATGCGGAGATGAGATCTTCTCTGGAGTTTCTTGTTGCACAATGGCTGGGGTCCCTCCAATCTGCTGTGTTGTTGTGCGACGGTGCTCCAAGGTAATTAGTTGAATTCGCCTTCAAAGGCAGTGGCAGTGCTCGGGGCGCAGGGCTGATAAAAGCAGGTGGTGCTCTGTGGCAGTGCCGTGTGAGCTGGAGAGGCCTCCAGCAGCCCACCCCATCACTCAGCTCTAATTGGATGGGCTGTGGAGAAATGGCCACCAGTGTTTGGCCAGGTGCATCCCAGTCCACCTCTCCGCCGCGCGTGTTTGCACTGGTGAGGCGTTCGCGGCCGCGTGGGCATCTCCACACCCCCAGGCCCTCACGCGTGGTGCTGCTGGTCTCAGGTTCCTGGGGCTGATGGAACGATGTTATTCCAGTGGCCCTGGCGGGAGCTCTTTGGACAGAGAGGCCTCTCTCCTGCTGACACTGTATTACACAGCCCTTTCAAATCTCACATAATGTGTCATCTATTATTGATTCAGTTCAATTGAAAGAAAGGGGAAAAACAGCTGCTGTGAGTTTGAAGTCTGGCATGCTGGAGCCTTTTTCATGCAGGAATGGACAGGGCTGGTGAGCTTAAAACTCGTCCTGCAGATCTCCTGCAGATCTCCAGGGAGGAGGGAGATTTGGAATAAACTGTACAATAAAGAAAAAGGCACACTCCAAATGAGGTCTTTTGTGGCTTTAAATGGATGTGTGTATCTATAAAGTGTGTGTGTGCGTGTATGTGTGCGTGTATGTGTGTGTGTGTGTGTGTGTGTGTGTGTATAATATACTATATTTCATATTTCTGTTTTTTATATATATATATATATATATATATATATATATATATATGATGTGTGTGTGTGTGTGTGTGTGTGTGTGTGTGTGTGTGTAATATACACGCACACAGATGTACGTCAAGGTTTTGTTTTTGCTTATTTCTTTGAGTGCTGGCTGGCTGTCTGTCTCTGAGGACTGTCTCTTTGCCTTTGCTGTCACTCAGCAGAAGAGAGCGCTGGGGGAAATGGTGCAGGAGCTCTGTGTGGCTGTTCTGATACCCCGGGGTGAGGGAGGGCTGGGGGGGTGAAGAAGCTAGAGATTCACCTCCCTTCAGTCTGCCTCACTGCCTCCCCTGCTGACAGGAATCGATGGAGTTGCCGTGCTTCCTCCCCTGCTTCCCTCTCGTTCACTCCCTCCTCCCTCCCTCTTCCTCTCTTCTTCAGTAAGATCCATCACCAGGCACCAATCAATAGCCATAATCTGTTCCTGCCCGCCGCCAGTCATGCGAGCCCCAGCTTTTAGTCCTCATCACAAGGAGGAGGAGGAGCAGGACAGTTGCCAAATGGCAGTGACCATCTTTCCAAGTCCCCTTTGCCACGTTGTCCGCAGTATCCATCTCCTTGTGCAAATGTTCTTTTATAGATTTAATGGTCTTTCGTGGCACATTCTTGTACTGTAAACATGTGACGTTTTTACTTGACCCTTTCTTTTGTTTCACTAGTGTCTGTATTGACAGCCGAGTTCTTAAAATCAAGTTAGTCTCCTGAAATAACAAATGAGTGACCTTCCGTCCTTAAATCAGGATTAATGCTTATCAAATATATTTTCCCATATAAATGGGTGTTTAGTGCAGTATTTGGATATTTGTCTCCCAAATGAGAGGCCTGAGATCTTCGGAATGTTGTGCTCTGAACAGGTTCTGCAGAGTTTGGCTAGAATGCCTGCAGTGAGCGTGTACACAGGCAGGGCCTGTGTGAGATGAGGGTCCAGTGCCCCCCACCCAATCGTAGTGTGGTGACTCTAATCCCATTTTCACTCCAGCACTCTGGCTTGTCTCCCCTCTCACATCTCCCCCTCCTGACTGCCTCCCAGTTCCTCCCAGCTCACCAGCTGTTCCCAGGGGCTCCATACAATATCAAATGTGTTCAGAGCCCCTCACCCCTCCATAGCAACCCCCCACGCTCCCTGTCTCTCTGTGTCCTTCCAACTCTCTATTTCCCACTTACTTAAAAAAAAATAAATAAAACACACACACACATACACGCACACAAACAAGTACAGTGTGTATGTTCTCCAAGAAAAACTGAATTATTATCCCCTTGTGTAAGGTGTGTGTGTGTGTGTGTGTGTGTGTGTGTGTGTGTGTGTGTCAAGCCTGGTGATTTGGTTGTCCCCTTCTCTCTCTCACACACACACACACACACACACACACACGCAGGCATGCTTCCAGCATTCGGCGGGGGGGCCCGCTTGTCTCCAGGCCTGTCAAGCCCAGCCCTGACTGGAGAGTCAGTCAGTCCCATATGGCATATGGCGTATAGCTGCTGCTTCATATGAAATGCACAAGTATTCTCCCCTCCCTGTGCTCTCTAATGCAGAATGACTCATAGCATTACTTCCCCCCCCCCCCCCTTTTCCTCTGCCCCTTCTGCTCATGATGCCTGGAACAAAGGCAGCGCACCCACACACACACACACAACCCCCCTGGGGCGACTCTTTCTTGTGGGTAACACCAGCTTAAACACAGGTAGAGAGCGAGTTTGTAAACAACTCGGTGACAGCAGAAAGAGCTGACGGACAAAAAAAAAAAAAAACAGGTGGCAGATACAATAGAGGTGTGTGTGTGTGTGTGTGTGTGTGTGTGTGTGTGTGTGTGTGTGTGTGTGTGTGCGCACGCATATGCATCTCCTGTATTTGTCCATATCTCCAAAACACTGAACCGGAAAAACTGAAGACAATTTTTGTCAAATCACATGCTAATTATTGTCCATCTTTTATATTTTTCTACATTTCAATTTTCCATAGCAATTATATATCTTTATTAATTATATGTCTTTTAATCATATTTATTTATTGTTATATCACTATCATGTTATTGCTACCAGTTATGAACTAATTGGCAATATGGGAATGTGCAGGTATTGTAATGTAACATTAGACGGATTATCAGTATCACTGCAGTTACAGTAATAAACCAAAGGAATAGGTGTGTGATTCTCTGTTCAAACCTGCTGGTTCTCAGAACAGTTCTCTGGGAGGTCTGGACAGTTCACTCACTGCACCTTTAAACTTGAACCCAACCCACTTCTCTTGCCCCTCCCTCAAAAACAGTGAACTCCGTTAGGCATTCATGCCTGACAGCTGTCTGTGTTCTGGCGGTGTTGTGAATGGGTGAGCTATTGCCAGATCTGAGTGGAATCCCCCCTGTATGGTGTGGGGGGGGGTAGAGTTACCCTGAGCTCACTCCATTATTACTGCTCCCTCAGGAGTGACGCGGAGCCAAGCTGGGGAAACGTTACTTAATCACCTCTTAAGCATGAAGGATATGCCTGTTAATTCACACTTGCCACTGCTGCTGTTGTTTTTTTTGTTGTTGTTGTTGTTTGTTTGTTTGTTGTTGTTTTTTGCACAAAGTATTATTGCATGTTTTGTTTTTCATTTAAGATGAAAGGCAAAAAGGAAAAAAAAGAATGATGCTTAAACATAAATAGTGCATATAAAGCAAATAAAAACTAAACGGATGTTTAGTACTGCTTGTAAGGAGTGGTGCTAATAGAAGGGTGTCAAATGGATGGTGTTAATTTAGGTCATTCTGTAACATGTTTTTCTGTTTTCAAATTTTTGATGGAGCATCTTACTGGATTTTTAAAAACGAGCCCAGTAAATATATGTTGGTGGTGCCAGGGGTCGTACCCTTCCATGAAGATAAAATGCTTTGTGAAAAGCTTGTCGCTCTGAGCTTCTGATGAACTGACAGCATGGGACTGACGCCACAAGAAGTCGAGCTTATGCAGAACGTTGGACGTGGTCTTTACTGAACGTTGAATGGGAGTTTCATTCCCACAGACCCAGGGGTCCGTGGGATGCATGAGCTGGTTTTCAGCACCACATAGTAAGTGAGGAAAAGGTGGGTGCATGTGTACACATGTATCTAATTAATTATGCTTGAAGATGTTTCTGAGACGAATAGAAATTGTTAAAGGTATTGGCCTATATATGAATTGATTTTCCAAAACACGCACACACTTAATTTTAGATACAACCTCAGAAAATAGGTTTCTTTAAGACCCTTAGGTGTGTGTGTGTGTGTGTGTGTGTGATGTGTGTGAGTGTATATATTACAAATATAACCCCCCTCCTTACTGTACAAAAATAAATATGCAAATTTTGCAACAAGCCCCCTACCACCACCAGTGCAGTGGTTTGCTGAAAGCTAACTAACAACACACCATAAATCAGAGATCCACCAAACACATGTAGAGTTCCTCAACTTCCTGCTCGCTCTCTCTGCCCAGCCTGGACTGAGTGACCCAGGTGACCATTTAGTAGCCATGCTAATTATGATTGATGGTGGAGCAGGCGTGGAGGAGTGTCGGACCTGTTTGTCTTTTCTGTGTAATTAGCGTCCAACTAGCCCTTCCATCTGTCTGCCCAAGCCTTGTTTAATTAATGAACTTTTTTCTCTTCTTTTGCCAGCCTGCTAACACTGGGAAAAGCTGTTAGCCTTCTCATGTTATCCAAAAAGATGTTCTTCCGTCTTTCTGCCACAAACACAATGGAGGTGTTCTCATTGATTAGTTCTGTATGTTCTCTCTCTCTCTCTCTCTCTCTCTCTCTCTCTCTCTCTCTCTCTCTCTCTCTCTCTCTCTCTCTCTCTCTCTCTCTCGTTGTGCCTGTTGCTACTTTAAATGAGTGATAATGAGCAGTCCTAGCAAGCTTCAGCTTTTTACTGTATGCGTTTGAAAGTGTGAGAGGATGTTTGTGTGTGAATGCTGGGTTGTGCCACTGTTGCTTTGTTTTGTTGGATTTTGTTTCATCAGTATAAAATTGCCTGAAGCACCAGAGGTATTCTCTCTACCTAACAGACACGTGCAAATGTTTATTACAAACCTGTAGTGTCTCCAGGCGTGTGTTGGGGAGGTGTGTGTTGGGATGTGGGCGTGTGAGTGTAGTAAAGCGTGTGTGTGTGTGTGTGCGTTCGTTCGTTCGTTCGTTCGTTCTCTCTATACATCTCAGATTTTTTTTTCCTGCTTGCTAATGGCCTGGTCGTTTGCAACCGGCTTGTGTTTAAGCACATTTCCTATTCGCTGGATTCCTTTGTGTGAGGCCAGTGCTGATAAGAATCCTGCCTCTAGGGCTCTTGTGATATTGAAATTCTCGAATGGTGAGAAAGAGCCTTCAATCATTCATTATCAGTACTGCACTGATTACCATTCAGGCTGCCCGGCCCAGGCAGGCGTCTGCTCTGCCCCATCAGCCTGGACCTGAATAGAGCCCCGCTATCCTCACTTATCCTCTTATATCCTACACATATCCAGTTCTGCTCCCAAATGTCACAAAATGTCACCTGCCATGTATCCCACCAGTATTACGCTCTGCAATACATTTCTTGTTTAATAGTATTGTTGTTGTTTAATTGTGTTGTTGCTGTTTAATGTACGTCTAAACAACTCCCCCTTTTTGTATGAATTTATTTCGCCAAAAGCATCATTTCGGTCGAGTATGTCCTGAGATGTGAGTGCAGATACTGTAATGTAGCACGACCCTGTTATCCACTGTAGTGCTGATTTAGAGGGAGAAAGGCCAAAGGTTTAATTTCAGTTGGATTTTATTGCTGAAAGTAGGAGATGGGACCAGCAGTGGACCCATGGTGCTTCACTGGTCCATTCATTAAGAAATATTCACATGTGAATTTGTGGTGGTCACAGATTCTGAGTGGTGCTGGTTGTAGGGTTCAGGTCTTCCCAGCTGTAGCTGAAAGACAGAGAGCTGAATTTTGATGCGTTCATTTTAATTGCAATATATTCTGATGAACTTTGTGTGTCGTGTTGCTGTTGTCTGAGGATCTGCAATGCTTCAGTGTACTTCTCCACTTCCTTGTGTTCCCCCTGTTCTAGTCTAACAGCTCAGATTGAATCGTGCGCTACAGATCATTTGATTGTAGGCTCAGGTCAGCAAGGGCTGTTTGTTTAAAGACCATGGCTCTGTGTTTCCTGCAGCCCATTATTGACCATCTTAAAAGAGGAATTAGTTGATTATTTATAAGTTCTGCATTAATGCCACTTTAAAGAGTTCAAAGGCAGCGATGGCTCCTCCACAAGCAGGACGTTATTGTACTGTGCTAAAGGATGCCCTTGTGTTCGCCATTTGCATCTTTGCACAAAATAGAGTCCTCCGCATTGAAGGATAAACAACACAACAACAGCAAACAGCAACACAACATAAAAGTGTGCATCATGCTTTTGTCCAGCCCTCCTCCACACCAGAGGTGGCCTTTGATGTGGAAATGGAGGTTCTTTACATTCTGAAGTAGAAGACTGCAGTTTGGTTGCATAAGAAGGGCAGCCTGGGAGACTGGACCGCGGTACATGGCGGGTTTCCTTGCCGTTTCGTCAGGTTTCTGGGGACGTTTGACTTGCACCCAGGCCTCTGTGTAGAGGCATGAACACAAGCCTGCTCTTTGCTCTCATGAGCATGCTGTAGTCTGTGTAAAGAAAAAGTACATACATGACTGTCTGAATGATATTCAGGGATATCTACCCTATTGAGTTTTTGTTAAGTTTCCGTAACAGAATTCCCTATTGGAAACATAAATTAACATATGTTTGAAACCATAGCTTCTTAATGCAACTTTTAAGCAACCTCTTGTGTATCTGTGGTAAAGGCTTCCTTTCAGTTACCTCTTTGGACAGCCAGACGCCCAATTTGTTTCCGAAATAAAAGCACTTAGCATCTCATTTCAATGCACACGCCTTTGCTACAAACAGCGCATATAGCCCCTAATTAGTATTGAGAGCTTCTACAAATCTATAGCTATTGTTATTCAGATCACGTTATTCATGGTGTGTGCTCGGAGCTCCGAGCTGAGAATACCATAGGCTTTGTGAGAATCTTCAGAGTAGTGTATAAAGCAACAACCCCCTCTTAGTTTTGTTTTGGACCTCAAAAATCTTCTCATCAGGATAGACAGAGAATCTTTCCTCTTTCTCTATTTACCGTTTCTGTATTCTCCTTGTGCTTTGTCTCTTCCTAAAAAGCTCTATTATATGAAGGATTTGAAACAATGCTGGCAAACAGATTTAATCAACCAGTGAGCATCCCAGCTGAGCCAAGACTTCCCTGAAGCGACTGTTATTAGGACAGCGACTGCTGTAACCGATGACAATGTGCTGTACAAAGTTGTCAGGCCAAGAGAAAGGAGTCGAGCTAATGTGGTCGTTTAGTGGCAAGGTGCTGTAGGTCTTTCTGCCCCCTCCACCTCCACCCCCGGGGAGTCGTGCCGAATTTAGTCTTTGTTCGGCAAACTTGGCTGTACTCTGCAGACGAGCCAGGCAGCATTCTCAAATCATCAGCTGTCTTTTTGAGCTCTCCACACACGCAGTTGGAAAAGTTCATTGTCTGGTCGGTCCATTTAAGGACCCGGTGTTTGCGACTGGCTGAATGCGCTCCTTGCAGACGGACCGGGCCTGGATGGGCCCTTGATTAACCCTGGAGTGACTGGAATGAGTAGCTAATGTCATTGAAGGAGGACCACCTGGTGGGGGTGGGGGCCGAGGGACAGGACGGGGGGGGGGCTTGTACAGTCAGCTGCTACTGAAAGCCCCTGAATGCCTCGGACCAGGTGCCGGCCTCCACAGCCTGGCTAATTGTTGTCGTGTAATAGTGCGCTTGACTGCACAGAACGCCTCAAGGCGAGGATTAAGGAAGAAAAGGAGATGAAGGGAAGAAAAAGCTGTTGCCAAACCAGAAGTCCATTTTCTGCCCCAACCCCCTCCCCCATTCTTACTTGTAATGTATTCTTGCCCCCCACCCCCCCCCCTTCTAATCTGTTCAGGTAGGACTGGCCCTCACTGTTTTGACACTAAGCCAAGTCCTTTCATCCACAAGCTGGAGGATTACTGGATTGTCATCTATCTTGGCTTTGCATTTTTTGGAGCAGCTTAGGCTGGAGGCTGTGTTCATATTTCAGTGTGCATCTCAGATATATGCTCTGCCTCTGAGCACTCTCCTGCCTCAGATATATGCTCTGCCTCAGCACTCTCCTGCCTCAGATCCGCTGTGTGTACATCAAGAGTTTCTCCAGCATCCTGAGCTGCCACTTACTCTATCCTGTGCATGAGCATGCACTGAGGGAGGAAGTGGTGTTGGGGCAACACCAAACAGCCTGCCTTGGGTAATCTTCCTGCCACCCTCCCACCCCCCAAAGAAAAAAACTCATTTGAAACAGTAAAGTCTCTGCCATTCTGGGTTTATTGGGACATGTGTGTTAAGCTTGTCATTCAGTATTCAGAACAGGCAGTGACTCATGTATTAATCTCATTGTTTTAATGAAGAGTGTGTTGTGAATGATGAAGCTATTCATCCTGAGGAGTCTGATGTCTCTGTAGAAGAGCTTCTCTGAGATCTCCACTACCCACCCAGACTCGAAGCGCAGCTGCCTAACCCTAACCCTAACCCTAACCCTAACCTGTTACAACTTCCTCCTGACACAGTGGTCATCATCAATGGCCTTTTATAGACATGCAATGTTTACTCATTGTTGTTCTGTGTTCCACATCCAGGACCTTGTTTTGTTCTTGTCAGTGCAGGGTTCTTGTTCAAGAGCAATGAGGTTGTTTTATAGCACATCAGAATAATCAGGAGACAGTGGTCTGGATAACTTCTCGCAGTAGGAGGGTCTAATCAAAGATTTGTTTCTGTTCAGTAAAGAGTTAATGAGAAATGAATGTTGATCCCTAATCAGCAGGTTTTATGAATGTGGGTCAGTGCCCATATTGGACAGAAATCCTGTGCATATATCCTATGGTTTAGGACATTTAGTAAATATCTGAAATGGGTTTCCTGTAGACATAAAAGTCATATTTCTGTGTTGTGTTTACTGGCTTTATGCACGACGTTGCCTGTTAAAACCTGCATATAGTTTTCACTCAGCTGGCCTGATGGCATAAATAATAGCTTGATGTTTAGCTTGTTTCTAGATACTAGTTTGCAGGTCAACTGTATTAGAAATCGGTGCCATTTGAGTAGGGGTTGCCTAGTCACCGCACTTTCGTATGTGATCACCCGCAGTCCTGGGATGCGATATATTAGTGTCCTCCATATGCTTTCAGTGGCCCTATCAGTGCTGTGCAACCTGTTGACCTTTTCCATTCGAAGTCTGCTCTGACAAGCCCTTTCCTGCGCTCCCCAGATCAGATCAATAGCTGCAGCACTGTTAAGGGAGCTAACGTTACGTGTGCGGTGCACAATGTGGCAGACGTTTGATTTAGTAATGCTGTAAATCAGCCTTCGTGCCAAAGCCCAGCCTGTCGGGTCTTTGTGGGAATCTGCGCTGCCAGTGATGTCATGCTCATAATTCCATTTTTTTGCGTCTGGTTCTCAGATGGATGCTGCTGAGGTGAGACGCAAAGAACATCCCATGGAGTGAGCGTCCCCCTGGAGGTTCAATTAACCTGTCCTTACCCTCACACCCCAACCCATCCCCAGGGCCTCCCACCCCCCCAGCACTGGGCTTAATTAGTGTGTGTGTGTGTGTGTGTGTGTGTGTGTGTGTGTGTGTGTGTGTGTGTGTGTGTGTGTGTGTGGGTGTGTGTGT
>JAOYMR010000022.1:7916137-7927570 GCA_025802075.1 Tenebrosternarchus preto
CTCTCTCGCTCTCTCTCTCTCTCTCTCTCTCTCTCTCTCTCTCTCTCTCTCTCTCTCTCGCTCTCTCCCTCTATCTCTCCCCAGGTGAGCGTGTCGATGAAGTTTAATGGCAGTGCAGCAGTGAAGGTGCGGACTCCCAGTAACCTGAACGATCTGTCCAGCTACACGTCCTTCAAGTTCCACGTCCTGCTGCCGTCCGGGTCCCAGCGCAGACGCCGGCAGGCCAACACCCAGTTCATCTTCTACCTGGGCAACCAGAATGTAGGTGTCCTCCCTGCAGAGAGAGGGCGCCAGAGCACCCTGCCACTTTAGTCAGGAAGCCAGAGTGGCAGCATTCACTCACTGCCTTGAACAACTGGGGTGTTTTGGGTGCCGCGTCAAATCAGATTTTTTAAATGGCTAAATGGTATATGTGCATAACGTGTGTGTGTGTGTGTGTGTGCGTGTGTGTGCACTGTAGTCCAGTAAGGAGTTCATGGGGATGGTTCTGGAGGAACGGCGGCTGCGCTGGCTCTTTAATGTTGGAGATAAGACTGCCCAGGGTGTGATGAAGGAAGACATGCGTGTGGAGGTGTTCCACAGTCTCTTCCTAGAGAGGTGAGGTGCTCTGGTCATCATCATCATCATCATCATCATCATCATCATCATCACCATTCATCAGCAGCAGCCATGTCATATGTGTGTGTGTGTGTGTGTGTGTGTGTGTAGGATACTGCAGTATGGCCAGATGTCAGTTACCATAGATGAGAAAACTGTTAAGCAGAACGTAACAGCAGAAGGAGACCACGGCCTGCTAAACCTCCCAACAGAGGAGACCGTCTTCTACGTTGGTGGCTATCCCAGTGACTTCACGGTGTGTGAAGTGTGTGTGTGTGTATCTGTGTGTGTATGTTATAACAATATTTGTATTCACATTGAATTTAATCTTGTGTGATTTGTATATTTAAATTACAGACGGTGTGATTACAGTACTGTGTGATTATTGTGTAATGACTGTGATTCCAATACAGTGTGATTACTTGTAATGATTGTGGGATAACTGTGTGTGGAGGTCACTGTACTGAGATGTTTCTGATGCTCTGTGTACTATCTGTGGTATAACTGTTTGCTGAGGTCTCTGCTGCTGTGTTCTGCTCTGTTCAGCTGCTCTCTGTGATGACTATGGGATAACTGTGTGCTGAGCTCTCTCTGCTGCTCTGTGTGATAACTGTGTGATGAGTTCTCTCTGCAGCTCTGTTCTGATGCTCTGTGTGATGGCTGTGGGATAAGTGTGTGTTGATCTCTCTCTCTGAAGCTCTGTTCTGCTGCTCTGTGTGATGACTGTGGGATAACTGTGCTGAGCTCTCTCTGCAGCTCTGTTCTGCTGCTCTGTGTGATGACTGTGGGATAACTGTGCTGAGCTCTCTCTGCTGCTCTGTTCTGCTGCTCTGTTCTGCTGTGTGATGACTGTGGCATGGCTAACACTGTTCTTATTTTCCAGCCTCCTCCTGAGATGAGGTTGCCCAATTTTCAGGGCTGCATCGAGCTCGAGAGCCTAAATGAGGAAGTGATCAGCATCTATAACTTTGAGAAGCACATCAACATCAACACTACAGAGGATGTTCCATGCCCTCGGTGAGAGCAGTTACACACATGAACAAAGATGCTTTCTCATATGAGTCCTTTGATATGAGCAGCAGTGGGAGTTCATATTTTAAATATTAGAAGGTTCATTTCTCAGGTACTCTTACAGGTAAATATAAATGTGTGTGTGTGTGTGTGTGTGTGTGTGTGTGTGTGTGTGTGTGTGTGTGTGATAGATCTAAGCCAGCGCTGACCCAGCAGTGGGTAGATGATGCAGCGTATTTCGATGGGACAGGTTACGCTGAGATCACCCCTAATGGGGTTTGTGGGAATATCTTACGCTTTGAACAGGACGTCAAGCTCGTTTCCCAGGATGGAATTCTGCTCCTGCTCCGTAACGAGGTCAGACGACAGCACATTCCTCCCGTGCTGAAATGAACACCAACCATTACCGATTTAACCCTTATCAATCAACCACGAGACAAAACGAGCTCGCAGGACTGGTCTCAGATCAGTGTAGGAAAGAGCCGTCACATAAGTCATCTCCCTCCCACAGACCAAGTTTGTGTGTGTGGCCGTGCTGAAGGGACGCCTCAAGCTGTTTTATGACTTCAACGGGACACTGGTCGAGGAGGACAAGTCCATTCAAACCGATAAGCTGCTCATCAGCGACGGCACCCCCAAAGACGTGAGTCGCATGTTACACACGTTACAGTGTCCACGTGTTACAGTGTCCACAGTGTGTTGCACTGTTACCTCTCCAGAGGGTGTTCACATAACCGTGAAATGGGCATCATCTAGCAGCCTACTATTTTTTCCTCTAGAATTTGATTCCACTTTTGAGAGCTCTTCAGATGTTTGAAGCATCAAAAATATAAACATCCTTTTTTTAAACATCAAAATTTAAAATAGAATTGCATATTTATCAAAAGCATTGCAACCAACAGTTTCTTCAGGGTTAACTAATTGTTTTGCTTAAATTCCGCATTGATCAAAATCCTTTGTTGACAGCCTGACATATACCTGACATATACCTGCCTACCCTCTTGAAGCACCAGCAGGTTGTTGCCAGTTCTGAAGGCAAACCTTCTCACTGAGCACTTTACTTCATCCCTTAGTAGTGCTGTAGGAGGACAGCCTGTCTCACTTTACTTCATCCCTTAGTAGTGCTGTAGGAGGACAGCCTGTCTCACTTTCATCCCTTTTTGTCTAAATAGTTTTGTCTAAATAGTCCTGACAAAGTTTATATGTTTTGGATCATTAACCTCCAGTGTGGAGAATCACATCCGCTGTGCGGTGTGTCTGCAGAAAACAAAAACACATACAATAACACCGTACAAAAACACCGTACAATAACACTGTAAAATAACACCATACAGTAACACCATACAATAACACCGTACAAAAACACCATACAGTAATACCATACAATAACACCATACAGTAACGCCATACAATAACACAGTACAATAACACAGTACAATAACACCATACAGTTACACCGTACAATAACACCGTACAATAAAACCGTACAGTAACACCATACAGTAACACCATACAATAACACCATACAGTAACAACCATATAATAACCTGAAAGGAGGGAGAATTAAAGCACTCCTCACAAACAGAAAACTGCCTTTAAACTGAGAGTCCCTCGAGCTTCAGCTTCACGTTCAGCTTATGCAGAGAGTATATATTCTTGGTAATTCCAGATATATTGTTATTCTAGACAGGTCTCTCCAGTCCTCACGCCTTTGACTGCTAAATGTTCTGCTTCTGTTTACCTGCTGTGGTTTCTGACCCGCTGTGTTGTCTCCATGAAGGTGGAGGTCTTAATTCTGATCAACCGGCCCCGCCTGATGGTGAGGAGGGAGCGGGTTGCTCTATACCAAGTTGGTGTCCCTGTGATGCCCTGTTTCACAGGGAACTACTTCTTGGGTGGCGTCCCTGAAGACCAAATGCCTGAGAGGTGAGAACCGCCCTACCCCCCCCCAACCTCACATGCTGTGTCCTCTAGTGGTTCTTACTTACACTGAGGACAGAGGCTGTACGTGTCTGTAGTTTTGAGGATAGATGTAATATTGTAGTATGTTTGTGTGTGTGTGTGTGTGTGTGTGTGTGTGTGTGTGTGTGTGTGTGCAGTCTCAAGCCTCTATTTCCTAAGCAGGGCTCTGTAAAGGGTTGTTTTAGGAACATCAAGGCCATGAGCAGCCACATAGACCTGAAGAGCATGAAGACGTCAGGGGTCAGCTATGGCTGTCCTAATGACCTGCTGGTGAGAAACACACACACACACACACACACACACACACACACACACACACACACACACTCCAGATCAGCTATGGCTGTCCTAATGACCTGCTGGTGAGAAACACACACACACACACACACACAGACATACACACTCCAGATCAGCTATGGCTGTCCTAATGACCTGCTGGTGAGAAACACACATACACACTCCAGATCAGCTGTGACTGTCTTAATGCCCTGCTGGTGAGTTCTCACCACACACACGGAGTTGAACACTCATTTTGTCCAGAACAATGAGTGTAAAGATTCTTTGTGCTTCCCTTCCTGCTGAAACTGTCAGGTGGCCCGAGAGGCTCATTTCACAGGGAACAGCTACCTGGACCTGAAGCTGGAGGACCTGCCAGACATCAGCAGTGCTTTCTACGCAGGCCTGGGCTTCCGAACGAGTGAGAAGAACGGACTGCTCCTCCACCACCAAGCTTCGGTAGCACCACCCACAACTCCACCTTACACTTCACCACAGGGCTGGGAAAACTGCTTTCCAATAGTTTGTGTGTGTGTGTGTGTGTGTGTGAGTGTGTGTGTGTGTGTGTGTGTGTGTGTGAGAGTGTGCGTGCATGTGTGTTTGCAAGTATGGTTGATTTTTAGCTAACTAGAGCTTGAGGATTATTATTAGTTTATAGCATGAGATACAATTAGGTTCAATTATGATTATGATTCATAAAGTTTAATACAAGTATACGTGTTTGTGTTTACGTGTCTGCATGTATTTGTGTGTGTGTGTGTCTCCCCACAGAGTGGTTTGTGTCAGGTAATCATGGAGAGAGGCAGCGTGGTAGTAAAGGTTGGCACTAAGCAAGTCCGAACTCAGAAGACCTACAACGATGACAACAGTCACTACATGGCCTTCTATAGCAACAAAAACGGGTACACAGCAGAACATGACTTCCCAAATCATGTGACCTTCACTCGCCGGCCATTACGGAGGGGACTTGGGGTGTTTTCTTTGTGCACATGTGCAAACGTGATGCCACCCTGTGGCCTTCACCCGTATGCACAGGCTGCGTGTGTACGTGGACGATGTGCTGGAGACCAGCGGGAACAGCGAGCTGACTACTACCAGCCAGGCACTGCTGCAGCTGGGGGAGGTTTATCTTGGAGGAACACCCAACTCTGAGGGCATCTCCAACCTCACAGGCTGCCTAAGTAATCTATTCATCAACAGGTAAGAAACAGACAGACAGAGAGGACAATGGGGAAATTTAGAAAAAGAGAAAATATTTAGGATCCTTTAATAATTGTTTAAAATTTCGTGAAATTGTGTTGCGTTCAGGACAACATCAACGACGACGGTGGTGGACCTGATCTCAGCCAGTGAGAATGTCAATGTCCCGCTGGAGTGTCCTGCTCCACAGAAGCCCCAGCAGATCCTGGCCTCAGCTCAGCGCTACAAAACGTCTAAGGTGTCAAATCACCAAAAGCGGGACACGTGTCATGTACTTCTCTTACATAGACTTGTGAAACCATCTGAGTGTGTGTGTGTATGTGTGTGTGTGTGTGTGTGGTTAGAAGAAACAGAAGAGGCCTAAGGCAAGAGGTCGCTCCGCCCATGAGTCCTGCCAGGGGAGAGTGGCCACCCAGGAGGCCGACGCCTACCACTTCAGCGGCTCCCACAGCTACATGAGTTTCGAGTCTGTGCCGGCCGCCTTCAGCAGGACGTGCGTGCTCCTCCCCCCCCCCCCCCCCCATTCTGACCCAAAACCTTTAGCTTCTTGAATGACGCGTAACTTCTGTATCCGTGTGCAGGCCCCACATCGCCATGGCTGTGCGTATCAACTCTTCCAGCGGCCTCATCTTTCACGCATCGGCGAGGCGGGGCAAGGCGGCTGTGGTGCTCTCAGTGTCCAACGGCTATCTGACACTGCTGCTCAGCGGCGGGAAGAGGACGGCCAGGATCACCACCAGCACCAAATACGACGACGGTCACTGGCACACGGTGAGGTCCAGGGGCGGAGCTTGTAGCTGGGCGGGTTGCGGGACACGCTTCGAGGACAAAAGAATGACCTTCCTGTCTCGTTGTCTAGGTGTTTGTGAGGTTGGACAAGAGTAAGGCCAGTCTCACCATAGATGGCCTCAAAGTCCAGAACAAGAAGGTGTCTTTCTCTGTGGAGAAAAGTGTGCTGGGCGGCCCTGTCTACGTCGGCAGCCTTCCCTCCAACCTCACAGCAGCAGCAGTGAGTTCACACAGCAACGTGGCTCTGGTAAAGAAGCTACACTTCTGTGACACAGCACTCATTTGTCAACATTTCTCTTCATTTGCCTCCGGATCTCTCTCACCATGTCTCCATCTCTCCCTCCAGCCGGGTTTTGTGGGCTGTGTCAGGGATCTGAAGCTGAATGAGATGCGGGTAAGACCCTCCCACAGAGTGGGGGTGGTGCCCTGTTACCTGGAGCCTCTACAGCCAGGCATCTACTTCTCCAGCCATGGAGGTCACATAGCTATCGGTGAGCTCCTAATGTTTCAATTCACTTTTTCCCAATTCAGACATTTAGCAAAACAAATAAAAATATTGTAGGAAAATTACAGAAATCCCAGACATCCCTACGGATCATCCCTACATCACTATGACCAGAGGAGGTCATTTCTATGCTCTTCAGGTCTATGTGGCTGCTCATGGTCTTGATGTTCCTAAATCAATCATAGTACCAAGCGATTGGTAGCTCTTATAACATATAACCTTCACAGCCAGTCGTTCTCTGATCAGTTGTGTCATGCTATTGACACTGGTGTTGTGTGTGTGCTTTAACTGACACGTGGATTAAACTGAATTGCAATTTAAAAAATCCCTTGTTTGGTCAATTATAAAATGTCCTGAGTATACAGTAATATACAGTAAATACTAATCTTAGAGAACTAAAAATTCTAAACCCAAACGACTTATACAATATGTAAAGATGCTCGCTTTAACAACATACATATATCTTCTAAATCCTATTCATTGACAAACTGCTCTGTGGTTTCAATGCAGATGATACGCTGGTGTTGGGTCGGGACGTGAAGCTGGAGCTGGAGTTTCGACCCACGTCTGATTCTGGCCTTCTGCTCCATGCCGGAGCCAGGAAGAGTCAGCAGCTCAGTGTCTACCTCAGTCAGGGACAGGTGAGGCTGCTGGTGCAATGTGGGATTTGTAGTCCTGTTGTGCAGAGTCGGCATGGTAGAGAGACTGTGCTGAACTACAAATGACCAAGGCATGCGGGCTCTCTGCCAGTTCTGGAGCAGACTTCACAGGTTCTGTCCATGTGTTCTGTTTGCAAGATGGAGATTATTAAAATGACTACTAAAAAACGTGGAAGTTTGATTTTTGAATATGGATCCCATTTCTTTGGTGCAGACGGTAGCCGTCAAAGGCTCGAGTGTTTCAACTTCTGTGGCTTTGTAGAATAAAAAGTATATAAATCAATGATATATCTGTAAGGTACATATTTATTTATGCTATAGTGTTCTGTGAATTTCTTAAGGGCTTGTTCTTCGTGCAGGTCACTGTGTCAGTGAAGAGCGGTGGCCGAGAGTTCCCAGTGTCCCACACTCCACAGGACTCACTGTGTGATGGGAGCTGGCACAATATTGTTAGTAAGTGAAATCCTTAAACACACTCTCTGGTATAGAATATCGTACAAGTCGCCCATATTATGTAAATATGTAAATACATTCTATCGTACCTAAACATACAGCTAACTTTTGCCACCAAAAAGAGGCAAATTTTGTGTAAAAAGGCGTTGGTATTCATTATGAAGGTATTATAGAGGAAAATGTCCCAAGATCAGAAATATATTGGGGTTTTTTGGACATAAAGATGTGCACATGCATGGATTACACACAAGAAAGGTTGTAAAAGTACTTGAACATGCCAGAGTTGTTCTCCAAGGTGTTCTTGTGGTTTGCAGTTGAGAAGACGAGTAATGTGATCGTGCTACGAGTGGATGAAACGAATGAATACGGTGTGGGCCCCAATCAGAGCAAATCAAACAAGGCTGAGACCCTGTATCTAGGCAACGTACCAGGTATGTCACTTTCTGTGGGCTGCAGTAGGTTCTAAATGACCAACACGAAGGTTGATGGACCTCCTGTACTAAAATGTGCCTTTATTCAAATTCTTAAAATAGATGTTTATGACCTTTCGCACACTCTGACCAGCTCTACTCGGCACAAATAACGAATATTCAAATCAAAATGCACTAATTGGAATTGTTTTGAATGGAATTTGATCTGGTACAGTTAGAAAAAGGCTTTAGCACTTTTAAAACCCCTATAAATGGGGGTGGAAAGTGAGTACAAGAAATACACATAATATCTGAATGACATCAACCAATGTGTTCGTTTGTGTTTGTAGCTGCGGTGGAAGTGGATGGATATGTGGCTGACCTCCCTCCCTTCCACGGCTGTGTGCGGAGGACAGCGGTGAACGGCAAGCTTGCTGTGCTGTCCAAACCGTTATCCCTCTCTGGAGCAGTGGGGACTCAGGGATGCCCTGCCTTGTAGTACAGACTACATAACCCACAATCCCTGGCCCACACAGACAAAAATTTTATGATAAAAGCAACAGGTGGTGGTGGTGTTCATCTATCCAGTAGCTAATTTAAACAGATATTTATGTTAATTTGTTAAACAAATGTTTTTAAAAATTCAGTGGGGGAATTTTGTTGTAAAGACTGAGTGTAAACCCCACTGATAAAGGAGTACCATTGGAAATGTGCCAGTACTGTGAGCTATATCCAGAAGGGCAGGGTATTACATAGGGCAGGACAGCTCAGTCAATATTAATAACTTAGTTTAAGAGTAATGCATTACTACATTCAACATTCCTGTTAGGACTCAGTAATCCTAAAAATCAGAAAACTACCAGAACATTCATGTTTGAAACCCAATTTCTTTTAAATGAGTGAAACCCTGGATAGAATCAGTTTGGACATGAAATGCAAACATGCAGATAAACAGATTAGCTGCACAGATTTGGCACTTCCATTCCTTCACATATAGGGATGATAACTGCACCTTTTATGGACTTAATTTTATAGTATAAGAATCAACATCACTGGAGTTTAAAACTCAAATATAAACACTTTTCTCACATTTTTAATCATGTCCCCCCCCCCCCAAAAGTATAGTTGTATTTTTAATGGAGATAATAAATCTTTCTTTGATACAACGTCTTGTGTTACTGAGCTTTGGGTGAACATCACAGCTTCAGAGAGATGAGATTCAAACCGAGACCGAGACACACGGTCAGGACTGTAACTGCATAACATAGAAAAACATACAAGCACAGTTCACTAACAGAGCACTGTGGATACAGCAGCTTAGAAAGGAAAGTCTTCACTAATCCAAACTCATATCCTCATCGTCGTCCTTTTGGTCTTTGGCATCATCGGATTCGTCTTTCTTTTCACCGACGCCTTCCATGGCCTTGGCAAAAGCCTCCACGTCTACAGACAGGAGAAGCTTGGGTTCATTCATAAACAGATCAGCAGAACAGAAACCACGTACACCCCGAAAACGTGGAAATGTTCGTGTAATGATTCAGACTGCAGGCTCGTCAGCGTACACGCGACATACCTCCTTTGTTGGCTGCGTCCACTGCCTCAGACGGCAGGCCAAACTGGTTCATGAGGGGACCCAGCTGTCCTGACGCAAGCGCACTACTGAACATGCTCATCGCCTACACACACACACACACACACACACACACACACACACACACACTTTTATTCATTTGCCCAACAAAATGTAGTTTTCTTTGCGTGCCTCCCCATGGCTGGGAGGCGTTGGCATTACCTGCTGAAACTGTGGGGAGGTGAGTGTGTTCTGGATCTCCTCAGCACTCTGTGGGAGAGACTCTCCTGTGGGTAGATAAGGGAGTAGGCGCTGCTGTACCTCTGGATTAGCAAGAATAGGAGCCATGATGTCAGGAGTCAGTACACTCGCCAGATCCACTGCAGAGAGATAGATGGGAGTTAGTGGGAAATAAAACCATTCTGAAGCAATATCACAATATTAAAACACAATACAATCTTTTTCCACTTGCGTTATCTTTTGAAACCAACAATGTGCTGTGGTGTCAAACTCAGGTCCTCATGAGGACTATACAGTTCAGAGGAAAACTTCAAAACAGCGAAGCAGTGTTCTAGTCTTTCATTACCAGAATCCCGATGCATCAGTACAGTGGCGCCCCCTGCCTACCAGCCCCGTCCTCCTCGCTCACCTCCCTGGCCCTCTCCAGCCATGGCAGGCACGTTCATGGTGGCCAAGATGCTCTGGAGATCACTCAGCTGGATGGGCTGTGTGGGGCTCCCCACTCCAGTGGCCAGGGAGGGCGTGTGTGATGCTGGGGTGGTGGGGGTGATGGTGGGGGACCCTGTGGAGGTCGCAGCAGGCGTCACCGGGGTGCTGGGAACCTGGGTGGAGCCAAGATGAGCAGTGGATCCGGAGGAGGGCGTGGCCACTACCGACTGGCTGTGGGAGCTTCAGAAAAACAGAAAATGGTTTATGCTGCAATGTCAGTATGTCCAATATTCTTGTAGCATTTAGTTTTTGGCAGAAGGTCTTATCCAGAGTGAATTATAAATGTATCAGTAGACAGCATGTGTACTTGCTGGGAATTGAACCCATGACCTTGGTGTTCACACAAGGCTCATACCAGGTTATAGTTAAACACTCAAACTGGTGCCAAGACAACCTGGCTGGTAAAACAGACACATGAGGTACCAAACCTTGAGGTCGAACTGCTACTGGCTGGTGCCCCGCTGCCCAACAGGCTGGCCAGTCCTGGACCTGCTAGAGCGCCAAGCCCACCTGCAACACAAAGCCAGACATCCATGTGGCCTAAACTTTCTTCAAAGGATGGCTTTGTGCTTTGTGCTACTCGAGAGTGGGAGGGCCAACTGTGGGTCACTTACCAAGTCCCCCCAGTCCTGTGGGGCCAATCAGCTGCATGAGCTGATTATGACTCATATTTCCCAGAAGGTTTTGCAGGCCACCCTCTCCTAGGCCGAAGGAAAAGAAATCAAAACCCCAGTTGCAGGAAAATGCAATGTGATTGTATTTCAACAAACTGAGTAGAATGAACCAACATCAAATAATGATTTTTTGTTTGTTTGTTTGTTTTTACTACATACATACTACAATACGAATTTCGTTTATGTATTAAAGATTAAATTAAGGGGGGTGGGGGAGGGGAATGATCCATGCAAATCTAATAACCAAGAGATTTAAACCAGTTTCTGAAAGGCCTTTGCTCCCAGCGCTCACCTCCCAGTGCGGAGAGCTCGTGGCCACTGCTGCTCCCGCTGCTCAGGGTGCCGGGCATCGGCGGGTTGTTCAGGTACTCGTTCACTTTGCGGCAGAACTCCTCGTCCTTATCCGCTTTTGGCTCCTAAAACAGCAGGTGGCAGTAAAAACCCAGCAGACACAACAAGCACCAGTTATCAACAGGGCACTCAGAACCACATGTATGTCTGAAGGGGGGGGGGGTTTTAAAAAGCATGGAGTTCGGGAGGGGGTCGGGTAGGGACAGTGTGTGTGAGTACGGGGGGGGGGGGGGGGGGGGGGGGGGGG
>JAOYMR010000022.1:7967501-7984268 GCA_025802075.1 Tenebrosternarchus preto
GCAGTGTGCAGTATGCAGTACATACTAGTGCAGTATGCAGTACGCAGTACGGTAGTATGCCATTCCGAATACGGCCTAGGTCTCAGCCATAGAGTGGCCATATTTAAAAGAGATTTACTACAGAATCTCTGAAACATCCAGACCACTAGGTGTCAGTATAATGGCTGCTTCATAATGTGAAAAGAATCACTGCATTGCTCTTTTAAGTTCTGTTCCTTTTGGTTTCTTTTTCTGAGGCGAATGGAACATATTATCTTCAGCTGACTGCCGATCTAGTTTTTTCTATTGGTGGTTGACACACACAGGCACACATACACAAACACAGACATACACACTCAGTATGTACATAGGCCACATTCATTAAAATCCACACTCACATTCCTTATACGCTCCAGTGTATAGATTTCAAACCACACTGATAGTCCAATTCCTCGATAGCCAACTTTGTTTCTCTCTCTATCTCTCTTTTTTTCTCTCTCTTCCATTCCTTTCTGTATCTCTGTCCTCCCCCCTCCTCTCTCTCTCTCTGCCATTATGTAAGTCCTGTCCTCAGTCATCAGTCCTCCGAATAAGCTCATTTCACTCTGAGCAGGATCATCCTGCAGCCCTGCTGCACTGACACACACACACTCACTCACACATACGCACATGTGCGTCATGAATCATAAAGCGTGCATGTCTCAGATCCCGGTACGTTGCCGCTGGGTCAGCATCGCGAAACTTGCACAGCAAACAGGACGTCACAGCCGCTCCACAGCGACTGAGCTGACGGTTAGAGGGACGAGGGCCGCAGGACTCGTTGATCAGACTCATTTAGCAGGTGCTGTAGTGGGTAACGGCAAGGAGTGCAGAGCATAAAGGAAGACTCATCACTCAGTCCCATTAGAATTATATCCTAGAAAGTTTTCTCTGAGCAGGAAAATCCTACTAATGCAGGGGGCGTGGGGGAGGGGGAGAGAGACAGGGAGGGGAAGAGACAGGGAGGGGGAGAGAGACAGGGAGGGGGAGAGACAGGGAGGGGGAGAGAGAACTTTTATAGCATTTTTTACTGCTTATAATTTCCATTTTTGGCACCAGCAAATGAAATCCAAATTGGCTAAACTAACATCAGCACTGTTGTACTACACAGTACTTGTTTATATCTGTACATATTTTAATAACAGAATGGCATCCAGTCTGGTTCTGGAATGGCTCCAGCCATCCTACACCGAGCTGAACGGACACGGCGGGGCGCCGGCGGCCAGACCCGGACGCGTTCATTAATAGATTAAAGAGCCTGATTAACGAGCCATTAAAACAGCAGCAGCCACTCTGAATCGGATTAAAGAGCCACAGTTCAGATGGAAGTGCACTTTACCACGGGGAACAAGATTCACACCCTCATCAATACTGTCAGACGTGACCACATGATGACACATGACATCAGACATGACCAAACTGTGTGTGTGTGTGTTTGTGTGTGTGTGTGTGTGTGTTTGTGTGCTGGGGTAGGGCTTGTAAGTGAAGGTTTGACGTTGCGAGCATATAATAAGCCTTTGTGATGTTGACAGTTGTTTGTGATATATTTTTATATCCAAAAAGAATCAAGAATGAACTGAATTCTTATCACAGATGGGTCTCACTCATCCTCTCTCTCTCTCTCTCTGTCTCTCTCCCTCTCTCTCTCTCCTCATCCTTCACCCCCACCCCCCCCTCTCTCTCTCCCTCACCCTTGCTCTCTCTTTCACCCTCTCTCTCATGCTATCAGATATTCTGATGTTAAGCAAAGTTTCTGCCTCAATGCCTGTGCTTTCTAATGGAGAGACACACCAGCCTACTATAGAAATATATAATAAACACCATCATGTAATAAATACAGTCCCATCTCCTCAGTTATGATAAGAGCATTGCAGCCCGCATGGGACTGCTCTCTCTCTCTCTCTCTCTCTCTCTCTCTCTCTCTCTCTCTCTCTCTGTGTGTCTGTCTCCCTCTTTCTCTCACTCTGTCTCTCTCTCTCTCTCTCTCTCACTCTTTGACTTGTTACTCAGCCTTCCAGGACCTGAGAGACTCTCTTCGCTGTTTCTGTGGCAAATAGAAATGAATATTGGATTTTGTGTATGTGTCTCAGTGTGTGTGTGTGTGTGTGTGTGTGTGTGTATCTTATGCACAGGGAGCAGCATCTCCAGTATTATTGACTAGGGCTTGGATGGTGCATGCTTTGTCTTTCATTAAGACTACGATCATTCTAGCATTCTTTGGTAAACATGCCTGGTTCTGTATTCACAGCTCATTCATGGTTTCTGGACCATCTCCAGATTGATCTACATTCCATCCCTAGTTCAGCTCTCTGCTTCAGTTCAGTGCACAGATATAGATATGATAGTGCCAATACTCTCAATGCTGCCATTGATGTCCCCTTTATCAAACTAATGGTGTAACTAATGTTTTAATCAGTAAAATGTACCGTGTATATTGTGACTTGTGATTACATCACAAAATATATAAATCTCATATATATGTTAATATGGTAGATATGCATCGTTATATGATATTTATATAATAACCCTATCAAGGGTAGATGGAGTGTCTTTATTTGTCATATGTACTTATACAGTACACTGAAATTATTATATTTCTACTCCTTTGGAAGCTGGGGTCAGAGCACAGTGTCAGCCAGGATCTGAGAGGATAAAGGATCTGAGAGGCTTATGGGCCTTTTTCAAGAGGTTCAAACATGCAACCCTGTTATTGATAGTCCAAGACCCCACCCATGAGGTTACCACAGCCCATACTGCTCTAATGTATAAGACGATCTATATGTGGTAACCTCATGGGTGTATATTATATACATATATATAGTTTGATATACATCATTATGTTTTTTAGAGCATTTGCTCACTAGCATCTTTAAGCATATGCTGTTGTCGTAGGCCACATGTGAGGAGAGAGAGAGGCAGAGAGAGCAGGATTCAGCAGGAGTAGGGGAGGTTCAGTAGGAGTAGGAGAGGTTCAGTAGGAGATGGGGAGGTTCGGTAGGAGATGGGGAGGTTCGGTAGGAGATGGGGAGGTTCAGTAGGAGTAGGGGAGGTTCAGTAGGAGTAGGGGAGGTTCAGTAGGAGTAGGGAAGGTTCAGTAGGAGCTGGGGAGGTTCAGGGAGCTTCACTTCTGCAGGCCGTGTTAGCCTACCCTGTCCGTCTTTCCAGGCTCATCCCCTGTGGGAGCGTAGGAGGGTTCAGGAAAGAACTGGGTCAGTTCGCTAGCAGTAGCATATGACAATCAACCAGGTATGAGCAAAGGTGGGTATTCCAGGTTCAGAAAATAAAAATCCTTGCCAGGATTTTTCTCAAGCTTCCCGGATTTTCTAATTTGCACAAGCAAGCAGGTCAAATCATTTTGTTGTGTCAACGTAATCGAGGAGGGTTGGGCAAAATCCTGGCCAGGACTTTTACTTACTGAACCCTCTGGGATGAGGGTGGCTCTTGTCTCTATACAGTCTCTGTCTCCTTGCCACAAGCGAACTGGATGTTTTATGTTGGAGGCGTAAAGACTGATTTCTAGAGAGCACAGACACATTGCTCTAGGGCTGGGGAAGCTTGCTTAGGAAGGATTAGTGTAGGCTGAGGAACATACCTGATTAAACCAGTAATTACTGTTGGCAAAAAATGAGCTGTTGGAATTAAGGCTGACAAAAGGGGCTTTTGGTTTCATCGTTGTCCCCATGGGTTGATTCTCACTGTGGAGTCTGTACAACACCCTGGAATGATATACTCTGACATTCTTAAAAGGGTTTATGTTTATTTTTGTTTATGTTTTGACACTTCACCTGAACAGTACCCTGCCATATTTCCCTGTCGGTAGGGGTCTGTCACCACTACTAATTTTGATTAGCTCTGATTGGTGGAGTTAATGAGGAACAGACGGTCGGTATTAGATTTGATTGGCCTGCACCTGGGAACGATTACCATGTTGTTACTGCAGGTGTCCAGGACACCCTGGTACATTTGCCACCCCTCCCCCACCCCATCATCAAAGCAGACTTCAAACACTGCCTTTACTGACCTTCAATCAAAAAAATATCCAACGGAGGGATGTGATTGGAGGATTCCAGAGAAAAAGGCTGCCAGCACCAGCACTGTATGTGCTGACCAATCCGCTTAGCTGTGTGTTTAGTCCCGCCAGACGAACGCCAGCCGTGTGCCAGACGAGACGGCAACGGTACCCACAACTGCCGAGTGGAAAGGGTGAAGAGGGAGAGGGTGGAGCTCTTAAATCACACAGATGGAGGACATGAGGTGTAGCTGAGGGAGGAGCGAGAGACGGCAGGAGTGAGAAAGGGCGACAGAGGAGAAATAAAAGCACAGTGTCCCAGCATGCTCTGCCACTCCCCTGACTGAAACCTCTAGCTGACCTCTGTGTTTTTCTCCCAGGGGTTACAGGAGGGTGGAGGGTGGCTGGTGAGCTATAACACTACCCTGCTCCACCTTAACTTGTGCAGCAGTAGCACCCGCAAGGTGCCAGCTGCAGGACTCTTTGCGCTCCTTTGTCCACGTCCTCTCTCGACGGGCGGAGCACGAGGTGACGGTTCGTTGCACAGCTCTAGCAGCCTGCAGGGATTTAGCCGTAATTAGAAACAAAGGCTTCCCCGTGGTTAGCGGTGCGCTAAGCGTGTAAAGGTGCTGTCACGAACACGCACTGGTCTCCAGGTCCATGGTAAGAGTGGCGTCTTTGTGTGTGTTCACTGGCATCTCTTGTGCTGAAGAGAGACATGGTGATTTGCAGATGGTTTAAGCGGTGGAAGGAAAACATTGCTAGAGAGAGAGGGAGAACAGGAGTGTGTTTGTGTGTGTGTGTGTGCCTGAGTGGGTGTGGGTGTGTGTGTGTGTGCGTGCATGCATGCGTGTCTGTGTGTGTTGTCAGCATATGGACTCTCTGTCAGGCTTCATCTCAGGTTTCATCCTGTGGCTTATAGGGGAGGGGGGTGGGATAAAGATCCACAACTAGCCAACCGCCTTCTACCTGACACAGAAGCTGGCCAATGAGCCTCTTAGACAACGAGGACAATAGAAAAGGAAGCTGCAGAAGAAAGTGGAGGGTTTGGGGCAGAGAGCATACAGTCTCCAGACAGTCTCCTTGCGCCTCGGTCTTAGTGCCGGTCAGCTCTTACAGCAGCGTCCTGTTTCAGCTGGAGCAGCTGAAGAGAACCAGGAAGCCCCAATATCGATCAGCACACCCCACCACAATGTTGCACCTGCAGGTTCCTCCCAGTTACTATTCAAATGGCTTATGGAAATAGAATGCAAATGATTGAATCCCTATCTCCCTTGTTTCAGTCAGAGACGTGTGTGTGTGTGTGTGTGTGTGTGTGTGTGTGTGTGTGTGTGTGTGTGTTGTGTTCATCACACAACACACACTATGACTATGAGGGGGCTATGAGTCTCAACACATTTGTTTTGTTTGTTTGTTTTGGAGGAGAGAGGCAGCTTCTTATCATGAGGATTTCAAGGGCTGACACACCCCCTCTTTCTTTCTTATCAGTTTTTTCTGTCATCCTCTACTGGATAGCTGGCCGTCTGAGCCGTCACCATGGGAACGCGTTATGGTCTGCCGCTGCTCACGTCTGCGTCCGGTGTGAGAAATCCAAAATGCTCTCGCCTTTGAACAAGTATCTCCTCCCCATCAACGCGTCCTCTGTGCTTTGATAGCCTGCCGTTATCTCGAAGTCTCTTTTCTTCCAGTCGTCTTTGCCTCGACCCGGCGTGCCCTCCAAACTCATGACTCGCACCATGAGGTCAGAGGATCTCCAGGTCTTTCTCTGTCTGTGACTCTGAAAGGAGCTTCCAGAAAGGACAGCATTTCTCTGCTGTGCCTGAGCGTCTGGGACTGTTGTCATGTGACTGCTGATAATGAAGAGGTGGCCAGGTGTCGCCAGCTAGGTGTTTATTGGGCAGCTAAAAGCCTGATCCAAACGCACACACACACACACACACACACACGCTTTGCTATCTGTCTCTAATAATTATTCATTGTTTAATGCAAAGTGAAGGTTTTTTGGCTCATATTACACTCTCTCTTTTGCTCCCTGATACACACACACACATACACACACACACAAAGTGTAGCCTAATAAGAATGCTGGTCTCTCCCTCTGCTGTCAGCTGGGAGAGAGCACAGCCATTTGCAGGGAACACACTATCATCGAGAACAGCAGACATTGTTCTACTCTGTAAACAAAGCCAAACAAAAGAGCCCATTGTATTGTTTTCATGCAGGTGAACTGAAAGAACTACACTTCCCACATCCACGTTCACATACTGCTGAAGTGCTTTGTTTACATATTCCAGTTTTACCTCTGTCTTTACAGTACAAAGCCTGATCTGGCCACTCCCACATTAGATTTCTCTCCCTCCCTCACCATCTCTCTCTTTCATGCATCCATTCATTCATCGTTCTTTAATCTGTTTTTGCCATCCTGGAGATGAAGCACACGTTTCAGACATGAGGAACCCGAGCCGGTAAAGCACCGTTGCGTACGTCAGCACTGTGCTTCTGTAAGCACGCCTGAGAAGTGTCAGGGTTAAAGATCTGGTCATTCACTTCAGGCTCGTGCTGGGAGGAGGGGATCTGAAGGGCTGGTTAGTGATGGTGTTGATCAAGACCACACTGCACAGTCAGGCCTAATCACACCTTCGGTGGAGTCTGTGCACACTGTGTGTAACCGCTCTCCAGACCAAACGCTCGCTCCTCTCCGTGACTGCTCTACCATCCAAGTGCCCTCTCCACTCTGGGGCCGCTCAGCCTGGGTCTAACACACCCGCCAAGGTTATGCAACAAGCCTTTTGTTCTTTAGTGAGCGTGGGCAGTGAAGCACGAGGCAAAAGCGTGTCCTCTCATGTTCACTCACACACACACACACACACACACACACATTGATTATCGTACCTCCCCAGTGCGGTTTGGTTCCGGACAAGACTGCAGCTCACAGCTTGACGACTCCTGGCTCACGCCTGGGCCCAGAGTAGGGCTGGCCTGCCTCGCCTCGCCCTGCCCCGCCCCGCGCCTCTGCGTGAGCCTTCCTTGTGGCTCTCAGGTTTCGCCACACTCGTCAGATTTCCTGCAGATGAAACCCAGGTAGCAGATCTGTGGCGTGGGAGTTAGGCGGCCACAGCAGGTTTGTTGCTGACTTGGACGTTGTAGCTAGTGGGTGCCTGTCTTCAGTGCTCCAGAGTCACGCTCTCCACTTACACAGCCATGACAGTCACTACCTGTTACTCGCTGTTGACGTGTGATTACTGTGTGTGAATGCTCTCGTGTGTGTGTGTGTTTCAGGGTGACTGATGCAGAGGGAGGCTTGTCTGGGTGTGTAAACGTGACAGAGTAGTTGGAACTATAGCAGGGACTCTGGTTAGGAAACCTTAGCAAGCACCACTTGCCTGGTGTATCCTATCCAAAGCAGAGACACACCAATGAGTGTGAGACAGAGATGTCTCAGGAGGAAGAGGTGGGTGGGTGTGGCCTCTGATCTAACAGGTACCTGTCTGAGATGTATGGGAGGTGGCTGTCAAGCTAATGACTTTAGCTCCCTACAATTTCATCAGGTTCTACCATCCTTATCAGAAAGAAACATTGAGACCCAAACAAGGACACGCTGCTTGGTCCATACTTCTATCATTCATCACAGCCGTATCGATTTCAGTAGTGAAGCCTAGTGCCATTAAAGCTTCTTTTCCAACAGCTAACCCGGGACACGCTGTCAGGAAATTGAAAACAGGGCGGTGGTAATGGGATTTGGCGCGTTGTTCAGCCCACGAGTCTGTCGCTTTAAAACCCATCTACCCACCTCGGTGGGTCTTTAGCGGAGGAGAGTGCAGTCTGAGTGCTGCCAGAGTGGCTGCTGGGCATCTGTGCCAGTCGGGAGATCGGATGCGTTTGTCGACTGCGGCGTTGAGACGCGAGCGGTGTGCGTTCCCTCTCACTGCACCGTAGCAGGGCCGGTTCCTATGGAAACAGTGGCGGCAGTGCCACCGCTGCAAGGCTGAATGTGTCTTTTATTTCCCTCCAGATTAACTCTCCAAATGATGATTTATGATGTACCACAACACACTACCCAGTAACACAGAGAGCGAGAGTGTGAGAGGTGGTACTCTCCGTTTCCCATAATTCCACATGCCTCTCCCACTTTTCTTACTGTCTTGCTGTTTACATTTCTTAAGCTTGGTCGACTGTACATCAGCAAACCCTCATCGCCGTAGTAACAAATGCTCAGGGTGGCCAGGCTGGCGTGGGAGAGCAGGAGTGCTTTTTGCAGGTCCTACATTGTAATGGCTTTTGAAAGATCTTCCCTCTCTTTGTGGTCCTTCAGAATTCTCTAAAGAGGAGGGGTCCACGGCCAAACAACAAAGCAGACAAGAAAACATCGCCTCAGGTAGAGTGAACACGAGAAATGCATTCTGTCCCTATTACACAGCCAGTATTTCTCTGTACATTCAGTGAAGAGTCCTGCAGTCCTTGTAGATCTAGAAACAGAGCCATATACTATATATACCTTATACTATATTTATTCCACAGTAAAAGAGCAAACAGCAATGAATAAAATATCAAATAACTGACAGACTCTTTACACCCTTATGTCTCTAGATGTTTAACACTGACATTACATTTTATTGGTATAATCAGTTCTCCTGAGCACTTACAGTTAAGCACTGCCAATCAATTTGTTCTTACTACCTTGTAAAACTGCTGTGGGTCCTATCTTCCCCATTATGAGTCTGTTGTCTCCTTAGAGGGTTGGAGAGTTGTTATGCAGAATGATGGATTAGATCCATGACATGTTGGAATGCTTGGTTGGTGAGGTTTCTGTGTCTGTGTTGGCTTCAGCCTCCAGAGGATAGCTCGGATCTGAAGTGCCAGCTTCACTTTGCCAAAGAGGAGTCAGCGCTCATGTGCAAGAAGCTCACCAAGATGGTTAAGGACAACGAGACCATGAAGGAGATGCTGGCCAAGTATCGCTCTCTCTATGGTGACGTGGACTCTTCCCTGACCGTGGAGGAAGTGGCCGACTCGCCCCACACTCGCGAGGCTGAGGTCCGGGTTCACCTGAAGCTGGTGGAGGAGGAGGCCAACCTGCTGAGCCGCCGGATTGTGGAGCTTGAGGTGGAGAACCGTGGCCTCCGAGCTGAAATGGACGACATGAAGATCCAGGAGACTCCTGGAGGTCTGGCGGTGGTCGGTGGGCCTGGGCAACTTCTGCTCTCGCCATCGGCCGAGAATGTGATGGAGCTGCAGCGCCATCTACAGTTTGTGGAGGAAGAGGCGGAGCTGCTGAGGCGCTCACTGTTGGAGATGGAGGAGCAGAACAAGCTCCTAATGAACGAACTGAACCGATACAAGTCAGAGCTTCCTTCCGACACCGAGATCGAGTCCCTGTCACCCTCCACCATCCTTCCCCCGTCTGTTGCTCCCACAGCTCCGCCCCCGGAAGAAGGTGGGCCCGGCCTGAGCGAGGCCTCACAGGAAGAGCTCCTCGCTGCCAGGATGCAGATCGGTGAGCTGAGTGGCAAGGTCAAGAAGCTCCAATACGAGAACCGCGTCTTGCTGTCCAACCTGCAGCGGTGTGACCTGGCCTCCAACCACGGTGCCAGCCGGCCTGCCATGGAGACGGACGCTGAGGCGGGGGACTCGGCCGAGTGCGTGCCCAGCCCAGAGCACCGCGAGGGACCCGTGGGTGGCGAAGGAAACCAGCCTCTGGAGGAGAAGGGCGAGAAGGCAAGGAGCGACCATGTTACCTCCAACCTTAGTGTCAAAGACCTCCTGGCCCTCCGCGATCAGGCGCAGCTCGTTACCACGGCCATACACCTCCTCATGACCTCCGACTCCAACTGCCTCCTGGCTGCCTCGGCTGACTCCATCTACCGCAGGATCACATCTGGGGAGACTGCTGACTCTGGGCTCCTGGAAAAGGGCCCAGCACCTCTTGTAGAGGCCCTCCACACTAGGCTCCAGGCCTTCCAGACCCAGCTGCAGGCACTTTGCCAGAGGCTGGAGGCTGTGGAAGTGGTCTCGGACAGGGAGTTTGTGGAGGCAACTTCCCCTGGACCCCTGCTGCATGCAGACCTCTGCCCTGCAGATCCTCAGATCAACAACATCACAGCTCAGCAGAAGGTGAGTAACTGGCCCCATCTACTCCATCTTACAGCTTTGAATCCCTCTGTTTTGCTTTTTTAGTTGGGTTTCCCTCATTTCTTTGCCAGCAACTTGATTTCTTTTCCTTTACTGGTTTACTTAACTCATTGCAAGTTTTGCTAACACTGCCCTATCCAAACATTTGTTTAATAAGGCCTGCCAACTAATATGCATGTTCTTACTGCATTATAAGACTTTTAAGAGGATTAGCACTTTGGCCTCTAATGGAGTAAAGCATCAGTCTTGGGTCAAATATCTGTTTGAAGTGTTTGAATAAACTTGATAAATAGCCATGACACGCCAGTATGTTTTCAGAGCAAAGCATAACCAGTGAGCTAGTCAAATATTTTGATGAAACATTAAATGAAAGTAATTTACAGCAAATGAAAGAAATTGCAATGAAATGGAAGCAAAATTTCAATATTAAATATTACAAAGAACAAAATTAAACAAAATACAGTGAAATAAATACATATTTTAGTATTTTGATGCTAACAGGCTAGCAGACATTACATTGCTTACAGTGCAAGACACAAAAACAAACCATGAGAAGTGAGATGAGTGTAAAAGGCTTTGACACTTCAAACACATTTGGCCCCTCCTCCCTCCAGCAGTCATACGTATCACCAAAGCCTGATCACTGCATGGTAGCAACCATCCCATTAGCTTTCCTGTCTGTGCGGAAAGATTTTAATTTTTTATTTAAAATAAATTCTTTTATAAAAGAAGTCCTCCTTGACACAGTTTGTAGCTATTTGGTTCATTCTGAACACAACAGGGCACAGAATGAACACTGGAAGTCTAAAAGTATATTCCACTGAAATTGGTGCTGAAGGTGTATTGAGCCGCTCTGTGTGTTTAGGACTAAACTCCATTAGAGGTCCAAAACTTCAAAGCCCAATCCAGACCGAGCTCTCTCCTTCCTTCCTCTCTCCTCCTCTTTTCTCTCCCTGCATGGGCACCATGCTCTGTGGGTGTCTGCGCCCTGTCTCTCCCTACGCTGCTCCTCCTCTTCCTCTCCTTCTTGTTTCGACTCGTCTCCCTCTCCCAACGCTCCCCCACTGCCTCCACAGCCGATGCTGGCTCTCCTCATGACCCTGTTAGTCCTGTTCGCCACTCTGTCTTCTGTCACTATGACCAAGCTCTTTTTGCTATACATCCTATTCATCGTCTTGTGAGTGTTCGTCTTTCCCCCTCCACCTGGGGGCGCCACCCGTGCCCCCAACACCCTCTTTTTTGTTTGTTCGTTTTCGTGTTTGGTGGTATCATTTTTTACGTTCGGTGAAATCCAGCCCCCTTTCGCTGTTCTAGGAGCCCCGCCTGGTACGGCTCCACGTCCTGTGTTTGACTCCACATTCCACCTCCCGACCAGCTCCTTTCCCTCCTCGCTCTTTCCTGCCATTCCTTTCTCCTCCCCTTCAATTGTTTGGGTTTTGGTCGCTTTCGTTTCCTTCATTAACTTGCCCATGCATGCATGCAACAGCCCAACAATAGGGACCAGCCAGAGGTCAAAGGTCACGACGTGTACCTGTGCAAAGCAGAGGAGGAGAGCAACAGACATACAGACAGCAACAAGGATCAGGTGGTGACCTCAACGGAGACCAGCGCCGCACTGGTGGGTGCTCAGACACACTTGCACAGAGCAAAACAAAGGCACAGACACCCCCAGCTCTCAGATATTCATCATGCATTTGACTCAGACACTAAACACTTTGTAACTCTTTGTGTTGAAGGCTTTTTTAAAAAACCTTTAAGTAGGTTCAAAACATTTTAGAATATCTGATAACACAATGTTGAGCAAACCAAAGAGCGAGTGTTCAAGATATAATATAGTCACTTTCTACATTAGGCTTTAGATGTCATGTTAAACAAAATAAAATAAGAATGTAGGTAACACTAATGTCCATCCAGGTGCTATGGTCCATTCCTTCCTTGTCTTCAGTGATAGCACATTACCACCACTCTCGTGTGTCCACCTCCAGTTAGAGCTCCACCCCCTTCAGACTCATCCATGGGCTGGGATCTCATTAATCAGCCACTGTCCTTGGTTATTCTAAAGCTGGGAGCATAAGCTATCTTAAGATTCACACTGCAGAAAGACGTTCCTTTAAGTCATTGGTGCATCTTTAGCTCTGTACTGGTATTAATAGCATTGAGATTAGAATAGCATTGTGTTAAATTAGAATAGCATTCTGTTAAATTAGAATAGCATTCTGTTAAATTAGAATAGCATTCTGTTAAATTAGCATAGCATTCTGTTAAATTAGCATAGCATTGTGTTAAACTAGAATTCCAGCAATTTTCCATCATTGGTGGAGTAAACAGGTTCTCCAGAATGAACCCAGAGGTGATGTTGGCCCAACATTTGAATGGAACAAAGCTTAGTGTAGTGCCATTACCTTTCAAAGAAAACATTCAATGTATGTTTTGTTTATGGAATGTCCATGTTATGCTGCTGACAGAGGTGACATTTACCCATATTTCAACAGAACCACCACAAGGGAGTTAACGCCCACACACACTCACACACAACCCAAGGGAGTGAACGCCCACACACACTCACACACAACCCTATGCATGCCATGATTGTTGAGTCATACGACCCATTCTGATGACATCATGCAAGAAGCAAGGATCTGTTGCTCTCATTTGTGTGACCTTTTGATACACGGTCTCCATGGCGATTACTGCCCTTGTCAGAGCCATAAGAAGTACAATGAGACGAGTTGTTTAGTGTGTGCGCCTGTGTGCCGGCATTAAAACACGCATGTGTCAACGGGCCACGACAGAGGAGAGATTGCTGGTTGTTTAGTTCAGGACAGTCCTGGTCGTAGCTGGTCATAACACAGAAATAACATCACATTTAAGTGTTTATGACCATGGCTGCCAGGTCAGTTACTGCATATATATTGACATATTAACTTTCTTCTAAAAGTGGAGTCACTTTAGGTTCGCTGACGGCATAGCAGCTGACGGATGAATCAGTGGAGCGAATCAGGGTTGGCTGCTGAAGGCTGGGACATGTAGTCTTTGTGAGGGGACTCAAGTCATGAAACATGTAAAAGCTGTTGTTAGTCCTAACAGTATACTGAAGAATGTACACTTCCCTTGAGATCTGCTCTGCTTGGGACTTTTCCAGAGGCTACAGCTATTGCTCTGTTACAAAAACATTCAGAGTATAAAGTGGATTTTTTTCTTTCTCTGTACCCAAATGTTGAAATACACAAATCTTTGAGAAGGGAATGAGATGAGTGTGAGAGAAAAGTAGTTGCGCTAAACTCTCGATATAAAAGACACTAATAACAGGTTCTCTGTGGTTCTTGTGAGTTTTGTTGGAGCTCATTGAAACTGTCAAGCCGGTGCAGCCACAGTTCTTTGCGTTATGTGGGATGCCTTGTAGTTGCAGTGTATGTTCGAACCCATTTGGGTCGAACCTTGATCAAAAAGAGCAACGTGGGTGATCGAATCTGCTCTCCCGACTGTAAATGGAGACCTGTTACTGGTGGAATCACTGTGACTGGATTAAGCACGACCCCCAGTATCAACTGGAGCACCATAATATGGAAAGAAGCCTTTATTCTCTCACACACACACCAGAACCCTCACCCCGTCCACACACACACACACACACCAGAACCCTCACCCCGTCCACACACACACCAGAACCCTCACCCCGTCCACACACACACACACACCAGAACCCTCACCCCGTCCACACACACACACACACCAGAACCCTCACCCCGTCCACACACACACCAGAACCCTCACCACGTCCACACACACACACAGATCCACACATCCCTGTCAGTGTCCCACCCAGATTCACAGGATCTACTTAGCTGGCTGGTAAATAACATTTTTATGACGGAGAGATAATTGCGGTCTTGTGGTCATAATAACTAGTCTTGAGCGTTAAATTACATGGGGGGTGGGGGGTCCGCTTTTGGCAGTGACTATGGCTGGAAGGGGAAGCGGTGAAGGCAATCTCTGTGTCAACAGCAGACATGACACACTCGTGTGTGTTTAGCTGGAGTGGATGGTGTGTGTTGGCACAGTCAGACAGAATGAACTGTAGTATAAGCAGAAGCTTCACCGACACCAAGCACTGTATGTTAGGTCATCACATGATCCACACAGATGCACTGGAACGGTGTACGTGGGTTTGGTTAAGCGGCTGCTCTGTCCTGTCCCACCGTAGCTGCTGGAGGAGGTCCAGGAGCTGCAGGCACAGCTGTGCGAGGCGAGGAGCACGACGGCCGAGGCCCAGGAGGAGCTGGTGCTGGAGCGGCGGGCGCGGCGAGACCACACACACACCTGGTCTCAGAAACTGGCGCAGGTGAGCGGGACGCAAGGTGCACAGGGCTAACGTCAGCCACCGCGCCGCCGTTGACATCGACAAAGCGGCCTCGAACAAAGACGTGGAGAAAAGAATTTCTTAGTTAATAAAATGTTAACAAAGCAAACATCACAGATGCATTTCAAGATACAAAGGAAATATATGTGACCTTAGTCAGGAAAACAAAAACAATATAACGCTAAAAATGTTCACTGCATGTGATGCTCGTGAAAATACGCACAGCTGTCTCAGCTCCAGATGTTTGTATCAACCTGTTAACCCCACGAGACTCCCTAGCACAGCACAATTTCCTGACATGAATCCCCCCCCCCCCCCGACTTGGTCTCTGCAGCTACAGGAGGAGCACCAGAAGGCGCTGGTGCGGCGGGACTTCCAGCTGCAGAGCGTGAGCCTGCAGACGCGTTTGCAGCAGAAGCTGTGGAGCCAAGAGAAGAACCTGCTGGTCCGCGAAGCGCAGCAGGTCAAGCAGGGCCTCCTGCTGGCCAGCCTGAAGCTGCGCTGGCTCCTCACGCAGTGGAGGCTTGGCAAGAAGCTCGACGCCGAGGGCAAGGACGTCCTGGAGGTACGCCAACCCAACCAATGACCTCTCGGGGCTTGTTCTGTGTGTAGTCTGTGAGTGCTTCAAACACGCAGAAACTGAAAAGTTGGTATTTTCATGGCCGTTTTTTAACTCGGCGTGGACTGATACGGTACAGTGCAAGATCGTATGAACTGAAAGCATGTTATCTCGTCAGGTTAACAGTGTTAAGGACCTCCACCTGCTTCTGGAGGAAGACGGCCTCCCCCTGCGCCATGGAGACAACAAGATGGCGGCTGCCGAGGAGCAGCCGTTCACCCCTATGACCAAAGAGCACGGCCTTCTAGAGAAGCTCCGCCTCCAGGTGGGTCGATCCTCTCCGCTTCTGCTGAGGAGTCAGACGTGGGTCAAACCTGACCCAACCTTATTATCCAAAATCCTCTTTAAGTCTCTGACACATCTCCCCCTCCCCCCACCAGCAATCTGGCAGCTTTAGCACTACTCTGTCAGACCTAAAGGTGGCGCTGCAGGATTTGAGCGCAGAGCTGAGAGAGGAGAGGCAGGGCTCGCAGGAGCTCACGCAGCAGTTCGCCCGGGCCAAGGCATCTTGGGAGGTGGAGCGCACCGAGCTGAAAAGCCTCATCACTCAGGTGAGATGCCCCGCCCACTGCATGCCAGAGTACGTTTTTTTCTTTCAGGTTATGCATTGATTCAAATGGATTCATATGGATCAATGCCAAGATCAGGACTGAACTCAACAACCTCAGTACAAGGACTGAACTCAACAACCCCAGTACAAGGACTGGTTTTAGACTCCTACAACAAAACAGAAACCAGGTCCAAGAGACAGCATCTTTGGATATTTTGATGGACGAATGTTTGAAATGTTATGACGTTGTCAAAATTCCATGGAAACGGTGGTCATGCAGAAGACAGTAGAATCTGAGCAGGTTATTGTTATGTCTTGAGAGCCAGCCAACAATAATGCTAAGCTCTCTCCATGTGTGCATGTCAGCTCCTGAAGAAACACCACATTAACTTTCCCCACTTAACCCTGCCTAGTGTGGCAGCCATTCACACCTCATCACATGAAAAGTGAAATGTATTATCTGGAGATGCAGCCACTGACTTAAAATCAATCATTTCTCCCCAGCCAAGCAGGCTATGGTGTGTTTAATTCATGTCTGAGATGTGTTATAATCCTTGGTGTCATTTATTTAGTCTTGATCAGACTAGGTTTGCTTCTTGTTCTACTTCAGGGTCACGGTTATTGATTACGTGTTGAAATATTAAAAGCAAAGGGAGATCTTTGCCCACTGTGAACCGCTGGAGTCAGACGTGCCGAACGGCACGTGGAGTCGAAACATTCCGGCGAACGGCAGCTCATATGCGGCCCCTTGGCGTTTATTTAAATGTGAACCGGGCGATCCGTCTTCTGGCCACGAGCAGGCGTTCGTGTGGGGCAGCTTATGAGCTCGCTCCTGGGTGGCGGTGGAGAGATTCGACTCGTATATCTTACAGTTCCGAGACGCGTCTGTAAGCACGTTCGTAATGGCTTGGTCTGGTTGATGACGGGGGGAGAAGCGGCTGCTTTCGTGGGGGGGGGGGGGGGTTGGGGGCCAACCATTGCCCAAGAAAAACAAAAAAAAAAAAACCACAAAACACTGCAGGGCCAAAGGGAAAATAACAGGGGGGAAAAAAGAAGGATTAACCAAAATTTTTTTGGCGTGC
>JAOYMR010000022.1:7998294-8021327 GCA_025802075.1 Tenebrosternarchus preto
GAGAGAGAGTGAGAGAGAGAGAGAGAGAGAGAGAGAGAGAGAGAGAGAGAGAGAGAGAGAGAGAGAGAGAGAGAGAACAAAAGCACGTTCAGATACCCCCATACACATGCCAGGTAGACCCAGTGACTAATGAGAGCAGGAAAAACATGACACCACCAGCCCAACCTGCCCATTCACTCAGCCAGGCCTCGATCAGGACAGCGAGCACCGTTTATGCTGTTGGGAGATGATTAATGAGAGCCTAGCCTGCTTATCATTCACTCTTCATCTGCTTCTCAAATGCAAAAGCACGTGGAGCAGAAAGATAAAAAATGTTATATCTCTCTCTCTCTCTCTCTCACACACACACACACACACACACACACACAGGCCAGGCCTCTGCTCTCGAAGAAGTCCAGACTGCAAGTGGAGCACCACGGCATGAATCATTCAAACTGTGACAGTGTAACAGATGGTCTGGTCATATTAGAATGGCTCATTGAAAAACACGACCAAAAACAATGAGCTGTGGGGTTAATTAAATGCACATATATGCTGTATAGCTGGGCTTCTCCACTCCAGTCCTGGGGACCCACTGCCCTTTCCCATCTCATGCCATCTAGACTGATGAAACGGCTGTAGCTTAACCAGACAGCTTCTAAGAACTGGGTGGGACAACTGGGAGAAAAGCCTCAGTATTAGATTTTCGTTTTTTCAGAGGAAAAGTAGCTTCCCATTGTCTTGCTGAATATCAAGGAAAGACTGCCACCTTGTGGAAGGTACACCATTGGCTCTGTCATTTGATATATGACACAGAGTCAACTCATGGGAAAATACATTTATCTAACCCAGAACAAACTAACCCTAAACCCAGTTTATTTCATTATACGTGCATGAGTAAAGAAAATAATACCATTAATAATACTAATAACACAAATACTAACTGGCTAAACTGTAATGAAAAGTTTGTGTCTGTTTATATAAAGGAAAAAAGCAAAAAAATATGCTTAACATCTTACTGAGGTACATATAGTCTGCTTTCCCTCTTCCATCCATAGCTATTTATATCAATATACAGTGAACTCTTCACAAATCATACAGGCTCTTTTAACTGCTCGCTCCATGTGCCATAAGTATGTGCAGTTGGCTGAACTGATGCAAGACCAGTATTACTTACACAAAAGCCACAGGCAAAAGCTGCAGAATGAGGACATCACAGCATCACGTAGACAACACATTTGTGACCATATTAAACCAATGCACATGGCATGAAACATCTTGGAAACATTTACGTACAGCCTGTTCATCATCTAAACCAAAAACTTCTTGGATCTGGTTTATAAATCAAAGGCACCACTGTTTTAAGCAAACTGAATAACAGGCTCCTAAATAACTTTCATTAATCTTGTAAGAAATCTTGTCTTCACTAGAACAGAAAGACAAACATGCAATCACCCCACCCAGGAGATAACCACACCAAACAGTACTCAGCTTGTACTTTATTTCACTTAAAGTAGTGAAAATATGAACTATTACTTGAAAACCTATTAAAATAAGATGATTACAACATATCACCATAAAGTGAAAGAGCATAAAAATAATTAGAAATGAAGATTAGTGACAGAGCGCCACCAAGTGCCTGGGAGAAGAGCTGGAGATGGAAACTCAAGAACACAAGGATATGGATCAAAAAAGCAAGAGTCAGCACAAGACTGACCATTAATGCAGTCATGAAAGATCAGCCCAAGACTGACCATTAATGCAGTCATGAAAGATCAGCCCAAGACTGACCATTAATGCAGTCATGAAAGAAGTCTTGAAGCAAATCACAACCACAAAACCAGAACTTAAATACAAAATGATATGCAAAAAAAATGCAAATCATAATCTACTTTTTTGTGTAGTTTTCGCTTCTTATGTTACCATTTTAGGAGAAGCCTTAAAAAAAGAGACACCTGGAGTGTTCCACAGTTTGCTCAGATAAATCTCATGATTACACTGCCTGTTTGTTGAAGTGCATTCCTACAAAACAACCAACAAATTCAAGGATGGGGGAAAAAAAAAAAATACAAAAGTGAATAACTACACACATTTCTCCATATACAACGCAGTACACCTTAGACAGGTTTAGACAGACTTAGACAGCAGGAGTTTAAAGAAGGAATCTCAAATCCTGCTTTTAACGTACAATTACAAATTTTATGACACACAAAAACATACATGGCACTGTAAATATATACAGTCTTCATGCTGTAAATGTTTGACAAAGGCTTTTAACGTGAGATCCAGTACAGCTTACTTAGTACCCTAGTAAAGAAAGTGTACATTATGGCTAGAATAAGGACTGTAAAGGGGTTTCACATTTGTCTGATGTTCCAGACCCATGCTCTTAAAACCCTGTTAATAGCCCTAGCAAACAACCCACTCTGAGGTTAGCTTGGCTCGTCTTGCGGAGGGAGAGACCAAGGTACTAAGGGGACGTATGTAATCTGGTTTTAGGAGTGAAGACCTGATTTACAAACCCCATTCATGGGTTAAATATGGCACATTAATACAAGTTCATTTTTAAAAATCCCTATCAGAGATAATTGAGATTAAGATGAATTAGTAGCATTAATTAACTGGAAAATACAATCATGGATGTCACCACAACAAATTAAAATGCATGAAGAGGTATAACGAGACAGTAGTCTTTTACAAAGCCAAAGTCAGATCTGACAATGATTAGTTCAACAGTTTGTGGGCATGTAATATAACAAAACCAAACATATGAAACGTACAAGTCAACAGAGTAAAAATAAAAATAAACTTTCTGCTTTAATGCACAACAGGATGCAATAAAATCAACATTTCCAAATCCTTTAAGTTTCCCGAGATTCTGAGCGTTTTTGTTTTCGTTTGTCGTCCTTAGTCAGCTTGATCCAAGCGTTATTCCGATCGTGCCTCTCTGGGTAGTTCTAGTCCTGGGCTGGGCCAGAGTGAAGCGGTCCCCCCTGGTGGTCACATAGTGGCAGTACAGCAGCGGTTCTCAAACAACTGCTCGATGACCGTGGTGTCTGCGAGCGTGGACACATCTCCCAGGTCCCGCTGGTTGGACGCTATCTTCCTCAGCACACGCCGCATGATTTTACCTTAGGTGGACATATGGGAAGAGAATGGTTCGCATTTGTATCAACTCAAGATTAATATATAAACACACACCCACAATGAAAAAGGGTTTCATTTGTACCTGATCTGGTTTTGGGAAGTCCAGGGGCATTCTGGATGTAATCAGGTGTAGCTATAGCACCAATTTTCTCTCTCACTGTTGAAAAACAAAAAAAAAATGTAAAGGAAAAATGTAAAGGATAACTTACAGCCAGCAAAGAATTAACTAATAAATCCTCAGGAGGCACTTAAAGGGACAGAGATTAGGCGTTAGCTTACATGCTTTCAAATGCCTCACAGGCCTATATGCAATTTTTCCCTTAATTATTTCAGATAGTAATCTGGTAGGGTTCGTTTTTAAGGTCCTATTGCACAATAGTGTGAACAGACTGGGTTTTTTTCACCTTTTGAAGAAGTTACATCAATGACCCTCATTGTTTAAGATCACAATGTAATGCATGTTGTGACTTACATGATTATTCCCGTACAAGTTTAGATCATTAGATCACAAGTTTAGATCATTCTAATGAGGTAATCATGCTCACAAAATTGTCCTCAGAACTATATCATTAAATGTAGACTTTCCCTTGATTTAAATGATAAATCCCCTTTCAGCCATTTTAAAAACATGTTTATTTGTAAGTTTAAGTATAACTTTCCCAGAATGACTGTGTTAAACAGGCTCACAGATTTTAGTCAATACTAAGGAATTAGAAACATATGTAGCCTAGATAAGAAGCAACCTGGTGCTACTGGGCTCCACAAAACTGTCGAGCAGTGCTGATATTGAGAAATGAGAATAGCTTCCATCACAGCAACACTGAACATTTTTAGTTGGCATCAGCACAGTGAACTCATGGGGGAGGTGTCTACAGCCACCAGAGTTCAGGTCCTCACTTGATCACAGATCAGCGGTTTATTAAGATTCTTGAAGAACACAACCACACTACCACCCCCACCTTGCTGCCTGAGTTCAGCCTCCAGGGCGGCGCTGTAGGTGACGCCGTCGGTGAGTGTGACGAAGCAGTAGAGGCCCTCTCCTTTGACGGGGTGCGGCGTCCCCACCACAGCGGCCTCTGCCACCGCCCCGTGCTCCGTCAGCGCAGACTCCACCTCCGCCGTGCTCAGCAGGTGTCCTGAGCAACACAGGGAAGACCGGGGTCTTCATTCGCCGCTGAACGAAACGCACCGAGGCGCGAGCGGAAGGAGACGGGGGTGGGGACGGTTCTCACCCGAAACGTTCAGCATGTCGTCGATCCTGCCGGTGATCCAGTAGTATCCGTCCTTATCTCTACGGCAACCTAAACGTCACAAGCGTCACCGTGAGCGGCTGGTCAGACCGAAGTCGGTCGTTTCAGACTGTGCTCGAGAGGTCGAACATTACCATCTCCGGTTACGTAGTATCCAGGGAATTTCTTGAAGTAGGTGGTCTCAAATCTCTCGTGGTTCCCGTAAACGGTCCTCATCACACCAGGCCACGGCTGCTTGAACACCTGAACGGAACGACGTGCTTTAGCTTAGAACCGCTACAAACTCAATGTGCAGCGGCTCATCTCGCAGACGCATCTACACACATTAAGATTCAGTGCATCCATCATTACGTGTCGATCTGAAGGTGCCATTACATCTGCAGCTGTACTGTACTGCTCATTCTAAAGCACTTGTGTCATCCAACACTACGAGTACACGGCGCAAGGCCACTCCTCCACCGCTGGGAGCAGAGAGGAGCAGGGCTCGTACCAGGTAGCCCTCGTTTGGACCCTCTAACTCCTCGCCCGACTCGTTCAGAATGGCGGGAACCACACCGAAAAACGGGAACGTCTGGGGGCAAAAAAAACAAAAAAAAAACAGGACCCAGTGAAACCCAACATTAACAAAAGTGTCAAGACAATAACAAAATGGACATTAAAAAAAAAAACACTACCAACAGCATGTTTGGTCCCTGTACCAGGAGCAAACTGTCAAGGGAAAGGAAGAGCAGGAGAAGCACTTACTGCAGATCCTGGTTTTAGAGGAGTGGCAGCTGGTAGTGGTGTTAGAACATGCCCTCCCTGAAAAGCATAAAGGAAGGTTTAACTAAGACATCCTACAGCACACCTGCACAGAAATGACATGTTAGTTCAGTACATGCACTAGAGAGCTGCTTACCGTCTCGGTCTGCCAGAAGGTATCAACGATGGGGCATCTCTTCTCTCCAACTACGCTGTAGTACCACTGCCAGGCCTCAGGGTTAATAGGCTCACCTACTGTACCCAAGACCTTCAGAGAAGTACGTTTACACCTGAGAACACACACACACACACACGCGCACAATTGAACTGGGCAATACTATGGTTGAACCGTCATACTCATACAATTCTGCATGTTTTACTCATACTTTAGGTGCAGATCTGTCATTAGATTTATATTTGTATACATTTTCCATTCCGGTCTATAGGCTACTACTAAGCTAGCTAACGCTAAACGTTCAAGTGGACAGAAACGCACACAGTTGTCCTTTGCTGCCACACAACCTGCACTAGCCTGAGAGCAACCCAAGCATGTCTGCATGCTACTGCCAGCTGGAGCTGAAAAGTGCGGCCCATGAAACCGTGTTCGCCTGTCCTAGTGGGGATCCCCGGTTCAAGAGCGGACAGCTCACCATCGACGCACGCATGTACACCGATCGTGGCTTAAGTGTTGAGGACATGGGCTGTGCAGGTCACGAGGAGATTCTCCACATTCGGAGGGTGTCGGCGTTGTTCGAGGACCTACTTGCGCACCGGATCCGTGCCGTACTTCATGAGGAGCCGGATGGCGGTAGGGGCTGTGTAGAACTTGGACACCTCGTATTTATCCACGATCTGCCACATGCGGCTAACGTTGGGATAGGTGGGCAGACCTTCGAACTGGGAGCAGAGATAGACAACGCAGACTGGTCATTAAGAACCACATAACCACAGTCCAATAAGAGTCGGCGTCAGTTCAGTTCGAGTCTCAGCACTCAGCAATAAAGTAAGACATTACATTACTGAGGAGCACCTCCCGTTAATATTTCACTCCAACAGCTTGGAATTAAAAGAGCATGAACCAGCTGGCATAAATCCAAGTTCTATTTCTCACTAAAAGCTCTATACACTCAAAACATTTCCCATACAAGCAACAAAAACCACTTACCAAAACGCTGGTAGCCCCATTGGCCAGGGGCCCATAGGTAATGTATGAGTGACCAGTGATCCAACCAATGTCTGCCGTGCACCAGTAAATGTCATCAGGGTGGTAGTCGAACACCAGTTTAAATGTTGCGGCAGTGTAGAGCATATAACCACCGACTGTGTGCAAAACGCCCTGAGGAACAAACCAACTGAAATATTGGAACAGGTGTGGAAGTACTGGCTGAAGATGCAGACCTGTTAGTGGCGTGATACCTTAGGCTTCCCAGTGGAGCCACTGGTGTAGAGGATGAAGAGAGGGTCTTCAGATTCACACCACACGGGCTCACACTCATTGGATGCGTCTTCCATTAGAGTGTGCCAGCACACATCCACCTCTGGGTTCCAGGGCACCTGCACCAACCACAGCCCATGGAACAAGACGTGTACACCATCACGCTTTTTACACCATCCTGGACAACACATGCTTGGAACTGACTTCCTAACCTAACTGATCTAGACGTTCTCAAGAAAAACGTTCCCAGGATGCAATTCACTCACACCCGCAAGCCTCTACTAAACTACAGGTGGATCTGGACGTGCTGATATGGTGGAACCTGAAACAATCCATTTCCTACGGTGCATTCAAACTAAAACCAAGCAAAGTGGTTAGATCACTGCATAAAAGTCCCATCTCAAGCAGCACAAAAATGGAAATAAAAGACTGAGCAAAACGTTAGTTATACGCAGTACATAAACGCACATCTATCAAAGAACAGAGTATAAGACCTTGAGCAGAAGGTCCTACTTGGCTGAATCAGTTCTAGCATGCACACCAGAGACTGAAAGGAGGGAACATGGGAAGAAGAGCTGCGTTTCATTTAAGTGACCAGAGCAGTTAAATGGAACTAATGCACACAGTGGCATTTGGCTATATGGAGTGAACATTCAAAGCCACGACAGTTGAGAGAGAAGCTCAGGAGGTGGCCGACACTCAACAAGAGCATCAGAGACTAGCGGTCGCTACGGTGACGGAACTGTGTTTCCAATCCCAGTTCCCCATGCGAGCAACAAAAACAGGGCTGATCCAAGTGCTCGTTAGTGGAAAAGGATTCTGAAACACCGGTCAATAACTTAATGGGTTAGCCTGGACTACACGGGTAGCCACTCTGCTCCAACTTGAAAGGCTAGGCTGACTAATGTGAGAGGTCACTCATGACTGGTTTCAATTAAGGCAGCGCTTTAAAAGTGAAAACCCAAATCTCGTTTTAGATTTTATTTTAAGATGGTAAAGCCAGATGAGTCAGTAGGGGTAGAGTGACTACAGGCAACGCCCCCCCCAGGACACCCGTTACCATCTAAGGTTTGTCCTTTCAGAATTGGCATTTAAATCCTGCAATAACTGAATGACCCAGGACACTGGATTTTTAAAAGGTAGGCTCAAATGGGTCTTTGCCCAGCCACCCATTAAGTAACGGTAATCGCACGCCAAGTCTGAAAAGTGCATGAATGTGTATGGATGCACCCAGGTGAGCACACACACAGAGCCAGACTGTGTTAGAGAGCCGAGGCCGACGCTGGCCTCCAACCTGCCCACAGAACGAAAGAGTCGTCTGGGGCGTGGACAAAACGAGAGAAAGGACGAGACAAGAGTGAGAAGGGAAAACTAACGGTGAGAGCAGAGAGAGGTCTCCAAATACCTTGGGGATGGGACGGACCTTCCTTACTTTTTCTTTCTGTTTCTCCTGCTAAAAGGGGTGGGGGGGTGGTTAACGGAAATATTACTCACACAGAAGAGAGAGTGAGGAAAGGGTAAATGTGGCAACACCTCTACTGTACATCAGAAGACTTTTACCTCTGTACCGCCATTAAAACAAAAGGGAACATGACTGCTCACATTCACAAGGCTGGTAATGGTGCTCATTATTATTAGACATGTTTGTATGATTTGAAAAACTTCCAGTATAATAGTTCTACGGTGTTGCCAGATTTGTGTGGTATTGGAAAAGTAAAAAACTGACAACAGGAGGACTGAATAATGCAGACAGGACAATACATGATTGCATCTGGGTACAATAAAACGAAAGGGTAAGTCCTACATTTACAGGAACGTAGCAACAAGCCTTTCCTCGGGGAAGGAGTGAGGCTGACGAAAGTAACAAGGCCAAAGTGTACCTGCAGGTCAGGACAGGGGCGCTTCGCCGGGGGCGACAGTGAGCCTGGTGCCGGCGAGGCCTCCTCTTCCTCCTTTGATAAGTGTTTCAGCATGATGCACCGCTCCACCTGGACGGACCTGTGAGAAACGGAGCGCGTTCAACCAGCTAGCATGGCTAACAGCCAGAGCTTTATTAAAGCGCTGATGTCAACAACAGCAAAAGGGTGCAATGAATGCGTTTCTATTGCATATACATAAGTGTGTAGCCCAAAGCTGGACCTTGGAAGGAATAACTGATACAAGTATAGTATTACATCATAAAGATCATGTGACTGAAATCCCTGATCAGAAATGTCTTACTTGTCCTGGCATTTCTGCAGTGCTTCATCGGCAATTGCCTTGAGACTGATCAGCTTGTCTCCTCTGTAAAAGCCGTCTGGGAGATAAACAGGAACAGAAAGGCAGAGAAAACCTTGACTAAAATGACAGAGAAATGTAATCACAGCTTATCAAGCTCCCATGGAGCCTGGGGCCCAGAACGTGCAGTATAGGGGTTTACGTGTGCAGGCCTGACCATAAACCTGTAGTCCTTAACACCCACCCATGTTCCTTCACACAGGCAGGCCTGGAGCAGGTAAAAAAAAAAAAATATCAACCTATCATGCATCTAACTGGTTCTTAATCTTTTGGTTTGCTTTCCTAAGACTACGCCAAACTACATAGCTTTCCTAAAACTATGACAAAGTCACTCAGGTTTCCCCATTGCCATATGTAAACCCGGGCACTCTGTTCATAGCGTGGAGGAGAGTCAGCGCTGAGACTGGATAGTAAAGTGCATTTAAAGGCATTGTGGTCAGCTCCATTTCTAATACAGCACTTCACAAACAACACATGTAGCAATCATTGTTTCAGCAAAAAAACATCAGCAGGCTAACACAGGAAAAAAGGTAATTTAAGTTAAGTGGATCACAGATTAAAGATGTTGATTAATGAGACTTTTCTTACCAGCTGTGATCAGCAGAGAACACTGAGAATCTATGATCCTTTCACACAGTGACTCGGCGGAAAAGCCTGCAAACTGGAGTACAGGCAGGAAAGATTCAAGTCTTTGGAATGTTTGTGTGTGCATGTAGAGTGCATCCACAATTCTCCCTGCAGCTCAAAAGTAAAGGAAGCGCCCCTAAACTCAGCAACACTCCCCATATGCAATATCAGGCCCATACGATTAACAGGTGCAGTTTTGCAGCCAAGCGGTTGTAGCATTAGCGAACACTTCCTGCTAATTAACAATGACAATGTGATCAGGGAAAATGACAAAAGGAACGAGGAAAGACTCACCACTATGGAATGCACCGCTCCAATTCGGGCACAAGCCAACATGGCCACCACCAGCTCAATGACCATGGGCATATAGATGGACACACGATCCCCTTTCTTCACTCCTGCAAACCCACAGCAAACACTACAGATCTGCCCTTATTCTAAGCAAGTGATCCAGCTGTAGTTTCCAAATTGCTCACATACCTTGTGCCTTAAGGACGTTGGCAAACTTGCACACTTGGTCCAGAAGTTCTCTGTAGGTCACCGTCTTCTCATCTCCTGGCTCGTTACCCTCCCTGTTTAAAAACCAGTCACGATCATGAATGAAAACCTAAACATTTATCGCCAGGACGGCACTGTGTATACATGCATAAAACGATTTTTTTTTTTTTTTTTGCAAGCATCATTTTCTCCATTCTGCATAATTGCTATGGGCTCCCAAGTGGTGTAACTGGCTAAGAGCCATCAGCGGAAGCAGGGCTCGAGTCCCGAGGCAGGGCTCGAGTCCTGTCACGGCTGCCCGTCACCGCCTTTCCCCCATGAACGAGCGGCTTCCCACATGTACCAGGAAGCACGACTTCACCTCCACTCTCCCAGCCTGCCTGCTGCTGTACCATGGGTCACATTCAGACAGCAGGAGACGATTGAAAACACAAGGACTAAATAAAAGCACTTTTACAATTTTTTTTTTGTAATCAAATAATGCAACAGAATATGATGTAGTGTAAAAGCCAGGATCCATTATATTTAACTACTCACACAAACAAAACATGCTGCCCGAAAAGCCTGCGACAAAAAAGGTAGCATGGGCTCCACCCTTCAAGTTTCACAACATTAAAAAAAAACGTATAACGGTCAAAGTGTACCATCTAGAGTTCCTGCAACAGAACACAGCTGCAGGCTTAAAACTTCAACTTCCTTATCTATGAAATGCCCTTCAAGGTGGGCCAGCATCTCTGATATGCACCAGAGAATGCAAAACACAACTGTTTTCTATAAAGAGAAACTGGCACAGTACTACTTGGGCCACCAGAACGTAATCGCTTTGCTAGACTTTTTCTAATTAGGCAAAGAGTCTTTCTGCCCTGTGCTCAAGCTAAATGCCCTTCTGCACAACAGGCTCTTGCACAATCTAATACGAGTGCAGACAGTTCTGCAAGACTCCACAAAGGAAAAGAAATCCTGTCAAATCGTCAGCAGAGGACAATATTTCACATCCTATGTTGTAATATCTAGCTCTACAGTTTTATAAAAGCAAAAAATAAACTGCAAATTAAAATAGCCAAACACCTCCCAAGTCACTGCTAATAGGCAAAAAAATAAACTGCCTCCTCTGACAACTTGAATGTCAATAAACAGACTATAAAATGCCTGTACACCTCACTTATTTCCAAGCCTAATTACAAAGTTTGTTAACAACTTTTAAACTACATAATGAAAAATAATGAAATTTCTAGATTTACAATTACTAGATCTGCAATTTCCACCATCTGTCGTCTTTCTGTCATTATATCTCTCACCAATGGTCATCTCTAAAATATGAACAGACAGATTGTCGCTGACAATCTAAATAGTGTGTCACACTGTCCTGGGTGAAATATTCACAAGCAGCTCATACAAGTCTCCATTGTGGCCTGGACAATTCTTTCACACATAAAATGTACACACTGACCAGTAAAAGGCTACTCTGTCTCCCAGTTGCCTCTCGTGGACGTTGCGGTCCAGAAGATTGTAGCAGATGTTTGTGGTGGCACCCTCCATGCACTTGATAAAGATTTTACCCTTGGTCACATCAAAGTTGTAGTCCAGAAACTGGCCAGTGTGTTTGGTCTTCCAGAAGAACTCTTTGGCAACATCTCCCCAGAACTCTAAATAAGACAGATGGCAGTTATACACATCAGACAAATACAACTCTCATTGACACACTGACCTGATGCACAAATTCTGTGTTGGGTAAGGGGTGGGGGAATGCAGATGGAATGACAGGCAGGGTTAGAATACTGAAAGATATACAGGAGTGCATACAAATGCTTAGGAAAGGAAAAACATGCAAGTACATCTTGAAAATTTGCTTATTTTGTTGTGAGGGCATAATTGCAGAAGCAAATAATGTGATTAAACTGCATTAATTAAAATGTCAATTTTGTAAAATAAGTATTACGTAAAAACAACTGCAATTACCGTTTTAAGCCGCAATTACCGTTTTAAGCCACATTGATGTATATCGTAACGTTAATTGAGAAATATTACAAAGAAAACAACAAACTAGGTTAGTAAATGCGGTCAAACATACAGATACATCTTATAGCAACTAACTTTAATGTTAGACGCAAGTCTAATACAAAAATGTAACCATGTACTAACGCAGGTAGTAAATATATTCGCATTCACGTAGAATTACCTTCTGGAGACTCGACTGACTTTACGTATAGCTCCTTGAACTTCTCAAAACTGGATATGTGCGCTACTTTCTTCACCTCCTCTGTGGCGTGCAACACATCTTCTTTGGGAGCCTTGTCGGGAATCATTTTGGCTGCTGTAGCTCCAGTCCACTGCTGGGTTTAACTCTCAATATCCTCCACGGTGCAGTGCACGTTAGCTTCAAAGCTAACCGAACCAGATGAATACAGCTAGCTAATGGAAGCTAGGTAGCTAACACTATCCAGAGCTGTCGGTTCCCAGAGCTAACGCTGTCCCGTTGAGGCGAAGTCTTTCCTCACTCTCACCAAATTTAGGCAGTCGATGTACACATGGATAATTAGCGGCTGTGTCGCTGGACTGTGGTTATCTTCAGTTAACGGGTGGATTGACCAACTTCCGTGTACACCCACAACAAGGGACTATTTCAAACCTTGGACCAATGTGTTGAACCAGCTAGCAATAGTCTAGCTCTAAACCAGCTTGACCAGCTAGATAGATAAATAGATAGGATAGATATCGAGGTCCAGTAAATTAACCAGCTCCTATTTCTATGAATCAGGTACACGACTGATTTATTCGGAGCACGCCGAGATCATTAGCTAGCTACCTACAGTTTTGTCTGTTTCAACGGACGGCTAGCTGATTGTTTACACGGCTGCCTAGTTTAGATGACAAAACCCCGACAAGAACGTCGACTTTAGTTAAAATACTCCTTGAGATTAAACACAAGTTATACTTGAGATGACGCCGTTTTGAATTTAGCCAGATATTGCTAGCTAACTTACAAATTACGTTCGCTCACTCTATAACGTTATTTAGCAATACTTTAAATCGATGAACAAGTTAGCTGTCCTGCCCATATAAACAAGTTGTTACCAGTATTAACACGAAACGGAATTTATCAGATGCATTCAAAGTATTAGTTAGCCAAGTATTTTAGAGGTCGCAAGTCCTTTCTTTCGTGCTGTGCAAGACATCGCGAGACACGGCACAAGGCGCAGGGTTACCGTGAACTTGATTCGGTCAGTAGTTGAACCAGCCAATCATCGTCAAGAACGCAGGTTTGGATGGGGAAACTTTACTATTAAAGTGACACCGTTCTACATTACAAATCCTAAATAATGTGGACACTTGGTGATCCATTCCTATAATAAACGATTGCGTTTTATAACAAGTACCATAAAGGACCTCGAATGCTTATTTCCCTGACACAGCACGAGGGGGACGGGGTTACTCCAAGATCAGCGGAGGAAACTGGTTCACTAAATCGACAGCTAGATGGCACATGAGCACAAAGAAACCAGGCTGGCATTACTTCGCTCTAAAAGGAATCATTTAAAATCGAGAGCTGCACTGGTACGTTTTTCAGTAAAACCAGTGTAGGAAATATTAAAGCAAATTAATATTATCAATTTATTTCCCCCTAAACATTTCCATATACGTTACCATTCATGGAACCACGTTTTTGGTACCGATTAAGGCCACGTCACGTGCTTCTCCAGATGCTCATGGCGTCATTGCACAATATCATATTTTAAAGCTTTAAAGTTTTTAAAAGCATTTGAAAATGTAAACCCATTCCAAAATATTCAAACATAGAAAACACCCAGTTATCTGTAGAGGACTAAACCAATGAAGTTTGGATCATCATGCATCAAGTTCCTTCTGGGAAATGTTTACATACCATTATTTCTAAGTGTAACAGGTTTCCATAATGGATTTCGACTGGAATTTGTAGTTCTACAGTACACAAATAAAGCCCCAATATAAACAAACAATGTACTTCCAACTACAATCAAACAATGGGCACTCAAATAATAACACAATGGACAAAGCCATTCATTTTGTGTTTTATTTTACAAAGAAAGTTCCATCCTCAAATTTAGATGTTCCTGTAACAAGAAGAGAACATAATTAGAAACCACAAGTAAGCGTCACTTTGTCAATAAAAACTGCTGTAAACTATTCTACCATCATTAAAAAATCTGCTGTAACTATACAACCATACTAAAAAAATCTCATGCTTTCACTTTCACACAAGTCCTAGCAGTGCTTTAACATTTTTACACATGAACATCTGTCCCAGTGGACCAAACTATCAGCGTTAGATACAAACACATGTAAGACTTCACCTGAAAAAGTGAAAGCATTCAAATTACAGTAAACCACAGTCAGGTCACTAAATGTTGGCTTCCAAGAATTATTAGTATTTTGCTAAATTATCGCAACAAACGATGAATTCCAAATAACAAGAGAATTCATTTTCATTTATAGCATCCCAAAAGCATTCTGGTGTTACAATCTTCACAGAGAGAGTGCGAGTGTGTGTGTGTGTGTGAGAGAGAAAGAATGTGTGATTTGCTAATTACTTTATTAGTCAAACAGGGTTTGATATATATTATCTCCATTTGTTGCAGTTGTTCCAACTTTGGCACTAAATGCCATTCATTCCATTCATGTCTAATTCAACCTTCCTGGCTACAGTGACGTTTACATTAATATACCAAACATTATAGCTGTGTTACAAAATGGCCGCAGCCATCAAGGTCTACGCACAAATTGAAATAACAGCAGCACACAAAATCTTTTATGCCTTCCATAAGTGAAGCAGTAACTTACTTTGACACGATAGAGTCATTCTTTGCCAGCCTCAAAAGAGAGTCATCAGCTTCACCCTGTGGATGGCGATGACAAATTTTACTGCTGAACAATGGATTCAATAGCAACAGGCAACATGTTGAATATCATCCATCTGAATTAAAAGTTTACAACCAGTGTCGCTTTCTTACATTTACATTTTCAGCAGTTAGCAGAAGCTCTTAATACAGAGCAACTTACTCAAGTGCTACATCACATACTCATAGAATGAATCCTAGCCAGTACATTGAGTAAAATGGATAAGTGTCTGCAAATGACATCAGTGATGACATCTTTAACAGTCTTCATCATAAAAGCGCATGGGGGGGAGGGGATCATCTGACATCACAGCAGTTACAATGACTTGGACATGCGCTCAAAGAACAGATTCAAGTGCTGACTGACTTACACCTGTTTATCTGAACCTGAAAAGCCCATCACCTTAAAAGGAATGCATCTTATTTCAAATCAGACTACTTTGCCCTAGCTGCAGTCCTGACAAGGTGTTTTGTTTTTTTAAGTTTTAAGTTTCTTCAGCAGATTTATGGTTAGGTTTAGTTATGCAATTAATGTGAACATTTGACTAATTACAACAAAAACATTTGACTAATTACAACAAAAACAAAAGACTAGAATATCTGTATATGATTTGGGAACATTTCCCATTACAGTACATTCTTCTTGACCTGTGCTAATACTAATTTATATTTTCTAAGTGACAAAATATTCCAAGGTTTTAAACCAATGTATTATTATTGCAGACTAGATTATTCTGTTTAAGAACATCCATGTGATTGTGATATATAACATGGTCATGCACACCACCGATGACACATCCAGATCGATCTACTGCATACAACACTGTGGAAATGCCCTAGTGTAATCAGGCAAGTCAGACATCAGTGTCAAAGACTCAGCCAGAAGCAATGCTCATCGGCTGTTCCAAAATGTTCAGTGTTAGAGCTCACCATTCTACGAATAGCTCCGCAGATAGCATAGGTCTTGAACTGTCCGTTGAACCTGCCAGTGGCCTTGTCAACCTGAGATTGTTGAAGCAAAAGTAAATGTATTTTTGACAAGCCATCAACATACAAAAGATCTACAACCCAACAAAAAACAAAACATCAATACATTTTTAAAAGACTAAAGCGTGCCAATAACCAACCATACCAACACATAACAGACAAACCGAAGGGAAGCTACCCAATTCCATGCAACCATTACTGGTTGCAATAATAAAGTGCCTATTAAAAACTGCAGTGTCCCCACATTCCATTGTTCCCATACCTACAGGTTTTATTATTCCTCAGGAACCAGATGCTCTGATTAAATCAAGCTGTTTTATTTCACTTTGCAGTGAACCACAATGAACTCAGTAAAGCACTCTTACCTCAGCAATGTTGATCTGGATGGAGGCATGGTCTTTAGCACCAATAATCCTGTTGCTAGCAGAACTGTAAGGTAAAAGACAAAGGTCCCAGATTCCAGATTTTGAATGTACGGCAATTAGAAACTACATTCGCTGTATGTACCAATAACTAGATGACAAACAAAACTACCCTGAAACGCACTGGAATGTTGAGCCAGTTTCCCTGAGTTAAAGCTTAAAACTTTCAAACTGCAAACACGACATATTCAATGACTCTTATGTAGAAGGGATTTTGAACAGACAAAACATCTTACCATTTACGGGGTACGTAGAGGTCCACGAATTCACCAGCGTCGTTTTGCATGTTGAATTTCTTATGGCCGTTACGCCTTTCTAGATCTACACAAATTCAGGACCCATATATTAGCCAAGGAGATAGAACTGATCCTTTTTTATCTTATTTTTTTGTTGACAAAAGACCATGGCCTGCGCATAGAGACATAACACTGAACACAACATTATGTAATTATTATAAATTGTTTATTTTCAAGTCACGTTCTGTGGACATACATCTTGCTTGCTAGCCATCTAGCTAGCTAACTAGGCTAGCGGCGGCAAAGACTGCTGCACATGCTTGTGTAGTGAGTGCGAGATCGCACATTGTTCTTAAATATTTTACTATAACAGATACACTATAGACAAAACACCTAGCACGAACCTTTGTGCAGACACAGCGCTCGAAAACGAATTCTACTGTTGGGCCTATTAACAAATAAAATACAATTTTCTTGAAGAGCACATTTTCCACTTACCGCTGATCACAAATGGCTGACGCGAAAAGGAAGAAGAAAGCCCCAGGAGGAAATGACGTGAATGACAAGAGGAATTGTGAAGCAATCAATTGTAAATATAAACAGTGTTGCCATTCCACAGTAAAACAAATTATTAAAATTTATTTATAATGGCCAATTTATGATGGCTGTGTGGTCTGAAATATTGTTATGACCTTTTAATTGAAACAGAAGTGAGAAAAAACTGTACGCTAATTAAGCATAATTGTCTCTTTAGACAAATTGCATTGCTATAATTATAATTTAAATGCTTTAATCTTTTTTTCTTTCACAGATTGAGATTAATATAAAGACTCCATACAAACATTACAATTTATAAAATAATTTTCACAACAACAACAACAACAACAACAATAATAATAATAATAATAATAATAATAATAATAATACACTGGTATACACTTGGAGTGCTCTTTTGTGTCTCTACAAAAACAAATCTTTTCTGTATAGCCTATTCTTACAAGTTCTATACAAGTTAGGTCTATTAATTTTAACATACATAAGGAAAACAATAGCTATTGCTATGTTTAATTAACAACAAAAGCAACAAAATGTTAAAAACCTTTGAGCCAACATACTAGATAAGACAACTGAGCATTGATCTTTGATGACATCTCTCAAAAATATCTTTTATCAACAACTACTGAAAGTTATAAATGGTTAAATACCATCTTTATAAATGCATCAAAGTGAACTACACCCCTCCCAAAATTAATTAATTAATTAACAACACAGCTGTAATACAGTAAGTGTTTTTGTGATCTAGACTGTGGAAATTTGGAAATCAGGAGTGAGGCACAAATGGTAAAGTCAAAATATCTTTATTTGTAGAGAAAAAGAGATTAAAACAAAAAAGAGAGTAAAACAAAGGTGCTTCTTAGCTCATACACTATAGGAACAAGCTTGTGGAACAGGTGAAGAAGCTGAATAAATAAAGGAGGGTTCTGTGAGAGCACACTGGACACCAGCTGCAATGACACATACAGTATGATGCAGTAGGTTCTACCAACACACATCTTCTCTATGAGAGAGATAGATTGATTTATTTTTTCTTTTATCTATTTTTTTAATGTACTCTTAAACTATTACATTTAAAGATACTTTATGCACATTTCAGATGCATTCTGCAATGTTATAGCACTGATATAGTGTTGGTTATAGCACTGATATAGTGTTTATGTTATAGCACTGATATAGTGTTTATGTTATAGCACTGATGTAGTGTTTATGTTATAGCACTGATGTAGTGTTTATGTTATAGCACTGATGTAGTGTTAAACTATCAGTCTCAGTACAAACTCAAGATAATAGTACAAAGCATCATAACATTAAAGTGGAGGTACAAAACTTGTAACTGATCATTGATTTAACCAAAATGCACATTGCGAATAATAAAATTGCACATGCACGTGATCACTCAACCTTCTAAATATTCAACGCTAAAAATACAAAATAAATAAGAACAAATCAAAATCGTTTCTATGCACCTTACATGGGTAAACACGTGCACCCGACAGCTATGCGGTAAGGTTCGATTTGGAGTTTGCAGCATTTACCGTCGATGAGCTTTCGTTTGAAAACATACATTTCGCTGAAAATGCGCTCAGGTCTGGCTGCTTTGTGATACCCAGAACATCCTTTAGGGTCACACACAGCATTCTTGATGGTCCTCGGATATCTGTCAACATTTGTATCGTTTCTAAAACAGAAAACAGAAATAATGCAAACGACTTCTCAGAGACTTCTCAGAAACGTCGTATAACAGAAATGTTCAAGCGCAACCTATGGAAAGCCACAGTTTTTTCTGTTTTAACTGGATGGAAAAGTAACTTCCACTTACTCATATTTCCAAGGAGAGAGGGATCTTCTGGAAATGCGATGGTTTAATATCTGTTTCAGTTCTTGTACAGCTCCATTTTCATCATTAGTAATGCAGTTGAATTCGTGCAATTTACAGGGAAGGCTGCATACTCCCGTAAATAAGAACACAACCTGCATGCATAAACCAAACAAATATGTCCATATATTGAATATACGACAAATCTGAAGAGATGCCTGCCCTTTGGAATGATTATTGCAACATCCCTCACCAATGAGAACAGGGAAAATATAAGGAATTTTAAATCCACAATTTTTGCCTTTCTAGCATCAAACCATTTCACGTGTAACACATTTCTATTAATCACAAAGACTCAGAATATGTGTACATTTTTTATCGCTAACATATGCGATAAATCATATTGATTTAAGAACATACTAAAGTAGATTATACACTAAACAGTTTAAAAATATATGTATTGGACTTACCAGAAGAATAATCAAATTCTTTGTAAATGACTGCATAACTTGTGTTGTTTCAGGGTATACAATAGCTCTGGTAGTCGCTTTAAGATGCAGTAGGTATTTTAGTCAAGATCACTGAGCTCTCTGATTTATATCGAATAGTAAGTGAATTTGGATGTCACAGTGACGTATGCCACCAACCTATTTCCCAAACAATTTTGCATACAACAAAGCTCTGGTGGTTGTATGGACCTTCTCATTTCCATAATGGAACCCAAAGGCCACGGCTGTAGCAGCTGTCATAATGGAGTTACTCTGTGACATTTACACATTATCAGCATCAAAGCAGAAAGCAAAACAAACAGATGTTAAACTACGCCTGCAGGAAGACTCTTCTCACCAACTCCCCACACACAAGGTCAACACCTTAGCTTATCTGCTTCATGCAGGCACATCCAGCAGGACTGTGTGCAAAATGTTTGGGTGAACTAGGGAAAAGCTATGTCACTAATGTTGCCAGTTCTATAGTTACTAATTATTTCAATGATATAATACAGAACACTATATGACATATATGTATAGATAATACACTATATTGCCAAAAGTATTCACTCCCCCATCCAAATGACTGTGCACCAGTGCACAGAGTTGGCAGAGTCTGGTGTGGATGAACTTGACTGGCCTGCACAGAGTCCTGACTTCAACCCAATAGAACATCTTTGGGATGAATTAGAGTGGAGACTGAGAGCCAGGCCTTCTAGTCCAACATCAGTATGTGACCTCACAAATGTGCTTCTGGAAGAAGGGTCAAAAATCCCCATAAACACACTCCTAAACCTTGTGGACAGCCTTCCCAGAAGAGTTGAAGCCGTTCTAGCTGCAAAGGATGGACCAACGTCATATGGAACCCTATGGATTAGGAATGGGATGTCACTTAAGCTCATATGTGAGTCAAGGAAGGTGGGCGAATACTTTTGGCAGTGTAGTGTATATACCATGATTCCATGTGAGTAACTGCAGTAAAACTGTAGTGAAGTACACAAGGTTTCCACAGAAACAGGACATTTTGGACCTGTTCCAAAGAGGTCAAGGGTCATAATAACTTTTATTGTCATTTCAGTAATATACAAAACCATGGCACAACACAAAATAAGGGTATAAGTGTAAACAACACAGACAACCAGCACATTCATTTAAGAACAATATTATTAAATGGAATGTAGTTCCATTCAAATAGAATATATTTGTTGTCAGTCACTGTGTGTTGAAGGGTCTGATGGCACGAGGGAAGAAACTGGTGATCTTTTTGGCTGTCGTTACTATTCTCTGCAGGGTGTTGTGGTCTGAGGACGAGCAATTCCCAAACTAGGTAGTAATAAAGCTGCTCGGGATGATGCTCTCTATCGTCCCTCTGTAGAGTGTGGATGTTGTTAGGAGGAGGATCTTTCTTCAGCTTCCTGCGCAAGCAAAGTGTTCCATAAGATGAATTCAGTTTATATTAGAAAAAGTAGATGTTCCATCTATTGAACATCGAGTTTTTCATCTTTAAATTAATTAGAAAAAATATTAGAAATCAAAAAATAAAATATCTTATTCAGAAAGTATTCAGACCCTTAAAATACTTTGTAGAAGCCAATTTGGCAGTGATACCTAAACCGTCGCTTCAGTTTGCATGTGCTCTGGAGGATTTTTTTTTTACATTAACATTCCTGTATTTGGCAGCATTAATCCATTCCTCAAAACTGTCCAGATTAATTCTGCTTTCCTCTCTGTTGTGGTGGAAACAAACGTCAAAAACTCTGTCATCACAAGTGAACATAACCAGCCCTTTGATATGCATACAGATATTACACAGATATTACCTCCTTCAGCCTTGAAATGTTGAAAACAAAGAAATGTGTTATGAATACATGATGCCAAATTTGGGTTTGGATTGTATCAACTCAGTATCATGTTCTAAATTCAAATTAAAGTCTAATTTATTAAATTATATATGAGCAATCTGATTTAGAATTGTAAACATCAATATTAATAAGACTTACATTCTTTTGTATGTCTTATTCTCTTTAATATACACAGTATAATTATATATTATATAATTAATATAAAATCTAATATATTTTCATTTTTCATTTTGACAACAATGGATTGGCATTTGACATTTATGGTATTTGGCTGATATGGTATTGTGGTATTCGGATTGGAAAGACCCCATTCAGTTTCACCTTTAGTGTAGGAGTTTGTAATAAAGAGGAATTCCTCTCCTACACGCTTTGTCATCACTGGATCTCCCAAAAAGGGAATCCCAGGCAAGTCAAATCCACCCCCACAGATTCTCGTCATGGCATTGCTAAAGGCTGTATAACACATAAACACACCACTACTTTGCATGTGGTGGATGAACAAAAGAAAAAAACAACCCACCCAAACAAAACCCTAGGCTCCAACAGTTTGCTTATTATTCCAATGATACTGTTACTACGACAGCCCCCATAGGGAGACATAGGGGGACTTTTTTTTTGTCTTTCTCAGTGATTGGTTATTAGTCATGCACCCCAACCTATTATGATCTTGTGGAATTAGCATGGTGGCTAATGTGGTAGCTTGGTGGTTAGCATATTTGCCTCTCATCAGTAGGGTCTTGAGTTCACGTCTCACAGTAGTTTACATGGCCTTCCTGTATCTGTTTCCTTTGAGGTTCCCCTGCTAGCAAAGGAAAATAAAATGGAGGTTTAGTGAATTGATTGAGAGTATGCTGTGTGCAACTGGTTGCTTCCTCTCATTGGAGTACTGACGAACTCCACTGTGCTGTGTGTTGATTGTAAGGTGTCCCTGGGTACTGAGAAAGGTGCTATATAGTTTAGCTTCATATTATTAGTAAGAATGGCTAATGATATCAATAGATAATCGATAAGAATAGTTATGTGTGTTATGTAGAGCTTTCAGCTTCAGTTCATATACAGAGATGACTAAGAACCAAAGGACAATAAATAGACAGTACATTTATTTGCATAAATTAATTGGAGACTTAACTGTTACAATTTTTTGTTCAGTTATAACAACAACAACAATATTAATATTTTTATTATTATTATTATTATTATTATTATTATTATTATTATTATTATTAATAATAATAATATACTTTATTTAATAGCCCGTTTCATAACACTCAAGATCACCTTATAGAGATCAACAATAAAACACAGACATGTAAAAATGCATAGAAATGAATCTGAATAAACAAGTTTAAAAATATTTTAATGCAGATTTAAATTCTGTAACTGAATCCAGGGTATGAATGTGAGAAGGAAGTGAATTCCAAAGTTTCGGTGCAGCATAAGAAAAAGCTCAGCCACACCCAAGATCTCCATCCAGAAGAGTGCAGTCCTGGGAACAGCAAGGATACTATGCCTCACTAGGCCATTAGATTAGTTGTTTTAGTAATGGTATAATGACTATATATATATATTATTTATTATATAAATTATGTCTCTTTATTAAAAAAGAAAAAACAGACACACACACACACAACAACCACCCCCTCCCCATTGTGGCAATAAGCACATCTAGAAGTCTTTAGCAGAGACTGTCCTGAGGTGGTCTGAAGTATCCTTTGGTATATTATAACAGGCTTTGAGCGACTTGAAGAGAGCCTGGTTCCTATTGCTCAAGTGTAAGAGGAGGTCACAATAACTACTTGCCACTGTAGCCAAAAAAAGTTTTTTTTTCTGATTTCT
>JAOYMR010000022.1:8035821-8050773 GCA_025802075.1 Tenebrosternarchus preto
CAAAATAAAATGTAAGTTGTGTAAAAAAACAAACGGACCATGATGGTGTGATGTAATAAAAATGCACAGAAATGCATGTCCTTCTCAAATCCACATTTTAATGTCTTTCCATCACATTTGTACAAATCATATTTTCCTTGCGGAGCTGACGAGACTTCGCTACATCTGCTCCCATTTTCTCGCTCGTTCCACACTCTGCTCGCCACAGTCAACTTCTGCGACATCACAATAATGTTTTCGGTAAAGTGAGAGAGAGAGAGAAAGAGAGAGAGAGAGAGAGAGAGAGAGAGAGACACACAGCGCCCAGGTGGCACTGGACATGCAGGAAATCTCAATCAAAGGAGATCAAAACATCAAAGAACAGCCATTTTCAAGAAAGGCAAACTGGGTCGTGACATCATAACTACAGGACCGAGACAGCAGAAAGACGAAGCGGTCGGAGGACCGTGTGCTCAGTAAAGCTGTCATTAAAAAAAACTGATACGTTTGCTTTTTTTATTCTTACATACAAGTCTGTTTTGCTCTTAGTTATGCTTCACACTGCAACTGTGAAAAATGTTAAAAAGAAGCAGGAGAGAGAAGCTGCACATTTATTGGAGATTTAGCTTAATTTCCTGGGTAAAGACCGACAGTCAGAGAAGCTGAAGGAGGGCGGACAGACGAACACAAATCCCGCAGTCTGTCGGAATGTACAGGACAGGGCTTAAACTGCGCAAAAAAACTACCTTACACATTTAAGCTACTCCTGCCTTACTATAGTACACAAGCACATACTTGGACTTGCGGTTACATGGAGAAAAAAAAAAATACAATCGTATTTGGAAAAATGAGTACGTACAAACTTAAAGCATTTCAACTGATTAAAACAGAAGAGAAACACTGATTGGTTTTGACTACTGATATGCTAAAATAAGAATATGAACGTGTGCATAATGCAGTGTGGGTGATGAAGCTGAAGCTGCTGTCTGTGAGATTTGAAGCACTGCCTCTTACATGCAGTAAGATCAAAACAATTCTCCAATGAGCCGAAATGTATCTCAAGCTAAGCTTTAGGCCACTTTTTTTTTTTACTTAATATGGTCTCAAAACGCACAGTTATGGACTCAGTACATAAGCTTAACTGGGCTAATTTTAGTGTGAAGTAGGATAGAATGGTCTTGCAGATCTTACAGTAAGCAGCTTCATCAACAATGACAGGTAACAGGTGTTTATGTAGATTTTACATTCATCGTTGCTTTTTTTCACCAGCTCCCCTTAAACCCAACATAAATGCTGAATATTTACATGTTATAATCTTAGGGAAAAAAAGAAAAACGCATCTTACAACTTTTTTTTTTTTTTTTTTTTTTTTTACCGTTTTACATCTAACACAAAGCCATGGCGAAGGAGCCGTAATATAAACCAGACAAACGTTGTGGTTGTGGATAACTGCAGTGCCAGGTTTCTGAACCTGAACGTACTGCTTGCCTCTGCAGGAGTGCCACTGCCTGATCCATCTCCCTTTCCCTGAGAGACCCCCATGCCTGAGAGCTGCTTCTGGAAACCCCCCCCCCCCCCTGCTCTCTCCCGCTCGACTCACACAGACCCTGACTCAGCTCATCTGGTGAGGTCCATCCAGATGAATTTATGGATGCACAAGAGAGGAGGACCTATGGGGGAAGTACTGAATACTGAATGGTTCTGCCAGCTGCCCTCAACTCCACTGCCTCTCTCTTCCATGGATTTGACTGACGCAGAAGCCAGGACTGGGCAGGTGGAGGTGGAAGATGTCACAGGTCCACGACGCCACATGGCGATTGTGACCGACAAAGCAGCAATCGATCCACATTAAAGTGAGTTTCTCATTTCTTACTGGGGGAGGCCAAAACTGAGGGCAGATTCTCATGAATAGATTTTGACATGTGCTACAAAGAGAAGATAAGGGTGTCATGGACTTTGTGAAAATCAGTGGGCACTGGTCTTTCCTTAGACCAGAAGAGAAGGCAGCAACATTGCAGACGCAAGCAGAGTCTACACAGAGAGTGAAACTGGAGTCAATCCATGAACTCAGTGGGTTTGTGCTGCGAGGCCCCTGCCTGAACGTGAGGCTGTAAGTACCGCCAAGAAAAAGCTTATTGTTGGGGCCCAACCCCTGACCCGAGATTTTGAAACCAAGACTATACGACCATAAAAGGCTTTTTTTTTTTTTAAACTTCAATTTATGCATATAAAAATGCCACATAAAAATACATTTTTGTGCAGTACAAGTTAGTGCAATTCTTTCATATTTTTTTTTTTTCTTTCCCTCTTGTTCTTCTCGTTGGCACTTAGTGAAGTTTTACGACCACCAGAGGGACCCATTCGCTTTTTTTTTTTTCTGACCGCCAGAGGGACCCGCTCGCTTTGTTTTCCGACCACAGTGAGAGACGGATTTGAGCTGCTATGAGCTTCGATTGGATAAAATGCCTGGTAGTCAAGGGAAACAGCCAATGGTAATCCATCTGGGCCTTCCTACATAATTTAACCCCTGATTGTCTTTTACTCACGAGCCATAGCTGAATGAGAACAGTGCTTCCATCTTGACTCTCTTTATGCAGGCCTTTTGAACAGTTGTTAAGCCTTTATTGTAATAAATCTCATTAAAAGACTTCACCTACAGTTTAACTACAGGCTGCAAACAAGATCAAGTCAACATGTCAGACAGCTCAGAGTCAGCTCTGCTCATAACTTGGTGGGGTCAGATAACATGGCAACAGTTTGTGTGTGTGTGTGTGTGTGTGTGTACATGGGTGAACAGTCATTTTTCCAACCATGCTGGTCAGGCCACCAGCACAGAGGTGAGTGCGGGAACGACAGAAAAGTGAGAAGGTCTAACACAGTGAAATATATGACAGTCTACATTCAGGAAGCCAGTGCCAATCAAACAGGATTCGCCTGGAAACGCACAATCCGCCTTTCCGGCCTGCAGGCATTTCTCCTACGTGCTGATGATCCGACACACTGTGCTTCACTACTGACTCCGTGTTGCTATGACTCATGTATGGGAAGCAAATAATCTCTGGAGGGAAGGAAGCTTTGATTCACATCTTGCCGGCAAGTTCCTTCTCAACCTGGACAAGAAGTGTATAAGCGTACAGGTCAGCACTGCGTGGGGCAAAGCGCCCCAACAACGTGGGCTTGGTCTCACGCTCCCCAAACACGGCTGAAACCCCCCCCACCCCCCCACCCACGTCCACCACTACGCTCGACCAGCAGAACCAGCGCATGAGGTTCTGTCTGGAACTCATGGTGGAGCGCCTGCGCCGTGGCAACCACTGGGCCGACGCGTAGGTCCCCACAGTGATTCCCACAGTGAGTGGCACCTGGAAGCATCAAGCGGGCAGTGGAAGAGCTCGCTGTTAGTGAAGTACTACTGTGAATCGATACAAAAATACCCATTTATCACAGAAAAATAGCTGAGATCTAGGTGTTGTCATGTGACGAGGACTAAACGGCTGGTGTAAAATTCATCGGAAAACGAGCCAGGCGTTCACAGACAGGCTGGTTCACATTTCCATACCAGAGCAAACTTGTGTGGGAGTGAGAGAGCTCCAAAATGTTTTTAAAAAGGTGCGTGTCTGTTTAAAGGTGCCAGACTGGGAAAAAATCCCAAAACTAGGTGGCAAAGCCATTTCCAGGTCCTGCCAAAAACTATAAAGCATTAAGCATGTTTGCATACATTATTTGCTCCCAATACATGATAGCTGTATTCTCGGTAAAATGTAATGCAAATCGGTGAATTTGTGTAACCAGATTTTGTCAGGTAAAATATGATAAAGACCAGGGTCTAGAAAGACTACTTTCTAGTTTACTTTGGTTAAAAATGAAGTTTGTATAAGAAGAAAAAAAAAAAGAAGTAATGGTTTATGATTTTGATGTACACACCCAAATCAACCTGTCGGAGGTTAAACCAAAGGCAACAAAGCCAAACTGCTCAGCTTAGTAAAAAAAAAAATAGCTTACATTGTTTGACCAAAAAGAATGATATAAAGTCTGCCACACTCATAAGAAAATGAGAAATCTTTAACAACCTCCGTCCAATGAGAAAATCTTTAACAACCTCCATCCAATGAACACATGCAACATATGAAAAAAGTATCTTAAACTTCTGAATCAACTTTCAGATTTTTTTTCTTGATTCATAAAGAAAAAAAAAAAAAGTTCTTGCCTCAGAGTAGTGCTGCAAAAGCCAATATATTCTGTTTAATCTGCAACTTTTTTTTTTCCTATTTTTTGTTTGTTTGTTGTTTTTTTTTTTTTTTTTTTTTTACTTTTTTTCTGTGTTGCTTTTATAAGAGTGAAATGTGTTCCACTGTTGGCTGTGGTTAGGAGGCCACAGAGTGCCTCCTGAAATGGCCACATCCCAGAAAAGCCCCTTACCTCACCCCTTCATGGCTCAGCCCGTACGGAAGAGTCCATTCATGGGCACATGGAGGGGTGTGGGATACGAATCAGTCAGTGAAACACTGGTGATGGAAGAGTCCATTTGGCTGGAAAGGAAATGATCAGTCGGTGAAGCGTTGACAGGCTTTCTTCCAGCGACATGCTGTACACCACAATTCTTTCTTCTCCATCCCGTACACCTTGCGACATTTCTTTGCCTCTCCACGGGGTTTTCTGGGTAAAATAGGACATATGATAAGAATTGTGTGAGCATGTAGGGGAAAAAAATGGACAAAATTATGAAGTACGTGAAGATAACACGTTAATTCACATTTGTCTGTCACAAATATGTAGCTAAACACTCTCTCACTCACAGGCTGTACCTCGTTCCAGTGGAAGGTTTGGGTGTCGATGTGTTGGTGGTGTGTGTCTTGCTGACAGGGGTGTGGGTGGCCGGCTGCCTCTTCTCCCCTGTGCTTACAGTGCGGACATGGGTCGATGCGCCCTGCAGGAAGAGCAAAGGTTAAAGAGCAAAGGTTAAACAATAATGTTGTGAGCCAAACCCACTGACGTCAGTAGAGACGAATTGTGCAATGTGCAGTTTTCCTTTCATGTTTTCATGCGGAATCTCTTTTAAGGAAAAGTGAAAAGAAAGACTCCTAAAACACTCTGACCTTTAAGACCTTTCAGATCCTTCAGTTACTGACAGGAAGAGGTCACCCTGTACAGTAAAACATTCACAGAAACAGCTCCATGTGCTTCTGCTCGATGTACCGTTGAACTGCGGCTAACACTGGACGTGCTGCGAGGGGCAGCGCGTAATGGTGAATGCCACCCACTCCTGGAGGCGGAGCCTAACTGCAGACTAAGTGCTTTATCCTCCAATCAGAGCCTGAGTGAAACAGGCACGGAGAAAGTGGTTGCGCTGGGACTTGGAAGCGTGACGCGCCTGCAGCTGCGGGGAAATGTCTGCGCTCGGGGACCTGCGGCGTGTGGCTGCCGGCAAGTCCGGCAAGATTGGAATCTTAGTTTATGGCTTTTCGTGCAGGTCAGCTCACTGTATGTGAGGCATGCAGCAAAGTTTCAGCTGCATCTTCTGTGGGCAGGAGCCTTCAATGCTACAATACAGCGTTTGTTTGTTTGTTTGTTTTTTGCATGTACTGTATCAGTCCAGTCTTGGATTCACTTCATGCATTTAAGTGGGAAGATTCACCATCCTGCTGTTGCCTGCAGTGAAGCAAACGCTGACCACCAAAACCGGAATACGTCTGTTCGATGGTTCGTTCCGACACATTGTAGCCGCTCGGTGCAAGAGCAAGCGAGACAGGAAACAGGAAGCTTTGTACGAGCTGAAAAGCCCCCACAGGCTTCGGGGATATGGTGTTATGCAAAGGGACATTTGCAAAAAGGTGTAAAAACACAAGGCCGTGTTGGTGGGCTTATACAGAACACCAGACTGGTTTTTTAGCTTTAAACATCAAAGAAAGTACTTTTTACATTTTAGCTGAATTCTTAAGATAAACTGAGCAACTTTATAACGTCTTTATAACAAATGAATTTTTCCAGGCTATACGTGATGCTAAATCAATGTTGGTTTTAAAACAGTATAATCCAAACGGGAAGCTATTTGGTCAACTATTCAGTCACTATAAGGCAACTGTCTGTTTTACTTTAAAAAAAAAAGAAAAAAAAGTTATCATAAAAAGATTTATTACACTAAAATCTAAAGACTACAAAAACGTGGAACTGAATGTGTGTCAGAGCATCAGGTGCTGCTGTGTGTTTCTGGGCTGTCAAATTCTCCTAATGATGCCGCATTTTCCATGAAAGGAGTCTTATGTAAAAAAAAAACGAAAAAACAAAAACGTCAACAGGGATTTGAAAGAAAATGACAAAACGGGCAAACAAAAATATTCTACAAACACATACAGTTTGAATTAATTGATAGATTTTAAATGTGATGTGAAAGCTTTTATGGGCACAGCCTGGTAATGAACCAGCGCTCTAGAAATGAATGACTCAAACACGGAGGAAGGAAGGGGAGCTTCTCACCGCTGGGCCTTTAAAGATGACAGGAGGTGGCTGCCAGGAGACGCTGATGGCACTCTGGCTGTGGGGCTCCGCGGACACGCTGGGAATGTTGACGGGGGCGGTGGCCTGGAAAACAGCGCCCTGGTGAGAGGCCGAGCTGGCTGAGCCAGGGACCAGGAGAGGGGGCGGGGCCCGTCGGCACAGGGGGCGTGGCGTGCACGAGTGGGCGTGGCGCTGTGAGCCTTCGGCAGGAGTCACGCCGCCAGACGCGCGAGCGCGTCGCCCATGTCGCTCGCGCCGAGGGCGACCCTGGGCTGATCGCGCCGAGAAAGGGTCGCCATGGGAACAGCCTCTTGCAACATAGCTGTCCCCTGAGCGTGGTGTTGCAGTAGGTTTTTTTTTGTGTGTGTCAAAAACATCTCAGACTGGAGAAAGCTCAGAGAGTTAAAGGCCTGTCTTAGTGCACTGCTAGGCTGTTAGCACTGACCTACAAGCATGGGCTCACAGACCTGGACACGCTTACACAAGAGCCAAGAAGATAGGAGCTACCTGGTAGGCGTGGTCAGTGCGGATGTGGCACAGTGTGGAGGGTGCTGATTGGCTGAGCGGGCTCATGTGGGCAGGCTCCGATCGCGGCATGTCACTGGCTACAGGGAAGACGGGGGGCGGTCCAGAGGTGGTGGGAGAAGTGGGCGTGAGGTTGGAGAGCCCTTCAGACAGTGTGTCCATGTTCACCTCGATCTCTGAGTAGTAGAAATCCTCTTCACCATCACTGAGGTCGGATTCTCCGTTCCGCCTACACACACACACACACACACACACACACACACACACACACACTCACATTAACCTGTGCTAACCACATTGATACTAACATACAGTACGTGTCAAAAGTTTGAACGCACCTGATGAATGTATGTTTTTATTAAACATGAATAGTCTTGTATGTATTGTTTTAAAAGTATTTTAAACTAATGGCTTATGCTTAATTTTTTTAAGACAAATATGAATAGTGGAATTTGATGGTTTATATTTCATATTACAAAACAAAAAAGAGATTAGATCATTTTTTTGTTTTATATTTTTCATTCAGAACTTTTTTCTTTCATTAAGAAATCATTATATTTTGTTTCTTTTAGACCCTCATCCCACAAATGTTCGACATGTGCAAGAATTTCCTCAAGACTGATGAAAAATCATCACGTGTCTCATCAAGTTACTGAAGAAAACACCAACAGTGGGCGAAGCTAAGGTGTCATCCAAGAATACAACAACTTTTGTTTAACACAGCTTCATTTTGTTTAACACAGCTTCATTTCCTGGTTGGGAGGACCAGCATTCTTGGAAAAGATCTATTAAAACTGGACGGAACTAAATATGGATGTAGCTGTAATCCAGAATACTAATGGAAGCTCAAATATTGAATGACCGGAATTTGTATTTTTTAATACAGTGCTCAAAATCCATTGTTATATCAGGGAAGTCAATCAGAGAGAACTTAGCCTTGAAATCAACATTCAGTTTTTCCTAATCACAACACATCTGTAAATAGGACAACTGCATCAGCAATATTTTGCCTTGGGTCACTAGTCAGTCAGCAGGGGGCAGCGGTGATCACATGGGTGTGTGCGCACCCGGCAAAAAACTGGGGAGGAAAGCCTTGGATAGCAACATGAGGCTATAAAAACATCTTGGCTACCACCATCAGAATGTTTTCTTATGCTTATCTGGCCTCTGCTCCTCTTAATGGGGCTCTGTAAGCAGAGAGCATATTCAAGCCCCAGTGGAAAGTGACAAAGACAAACTACACCCTTACGACTGGTCTACATCTAACCCTCCACATGAACAGAAATCACTACACCCATACAACTGGTCTACATATAACTCTCCACATGTAAAGAATCCACTTTTTACCTGTTTGCCACACAACTCACTGAAAATTACAGCACTTGTGTAACAGCTGTGTTAAGCCTGTACGCTATGTCACCACCAGATAATGGATCATGTTTGAGCTGGACTCCCTCCAAATAAAGCTGAAGTAAAGTGCTGGGGAACTTATCCGTTAAAGAGCTGGCCTGTGTGTGTGTGTGTGTTATACCTACCCCAGGTGCATGGTGCGGATGTGCCGCTGGATTCCTGAGGATGTGCTGAGGATCTTGTCACAGTTCTTCCACAAACACTTGAACATCACCTTCATGGAGTTCTGGAGCACAAACAGGAGAAGCAGAGGAACAGAGCGTCAGTGTGGGCCTCAGCCCTCAAGGGGTGATTCATAGAGACAGCACTTGTGTTGTTTGGATCTCTACTCGTTTGCATATTTACATTCCTGTATGCTACTCGGTGTTAACTACAAGCTAAATCTACTTTTGCTATCAAGAAAGTCACAAAGAACGAAGAACTTTTCTGGGGGAGGGGAGGGTTTAAAATACATTATTGGCTATTAAAAGCCTGGATGAGTCATGATGTGCTGATCAAAGCTGAGGGAACTGTTAGAATGAGCACACACTTCCTTTCAGGATGAATCAGCGTTCAGTCATAATCCTCCCAGCCATATAAACGAAGACAAAGAAGAAAAGAGGACATAAAGGAGTCAAATACACTGAGGGAGATGGAGGGCGAGAGAGAGAGACCACCCAAACACATCTAGCCTGTACGGCTACAGCACACAGTGCTTTCTCATGGCACTTATGTAATCAGCCTACTACTGCCTCTTAGCTACTCTTAGCTAGCCGAGGCCTATAATCCCAAACCAAACATGCCCATGAATATACAAAGTCCAAACGTACAGGTAGGACCAGCACGCTTTGTGCGAGGTGCGATAACGTTTATCGGCCTCTGCTTCCCGAATCTTTCTCTGAGCCACTATTTCAGAAACACCTGGTGGGCGCTTTTGCTACCGGGTGCTAACAAGCGCTAACAACGACCCGTCAGCACAAACCCAGCAGAAACGTCGCGAAAGCTAGCGTTTCTCCGGTTGACCGGTCGTGGAGAAAAGCTAGAACAAGCCGATCTCCGGGCGTCCTCGCTGAGGTGAGAGGCATGTCCTGGCACGCTTGGCTAGCACGGGAAAAAAGTGAGTGGGTGTGTATCTGAGCCGTGTTTCAGCAGCAGACAGAAAGCGCAAAAAAACAAAACAAGACAAAAAAAACCGGTTTCTCTAGGTTGAAACGTTAACCCTTTACAGACACTTTCTGTAAAGGGTTTATTAAGTTATTAGAGTATTACAATAGAGTATTAAACAGAGTCATTTGTTAAATTGAATCCTTCCTTTGTGGTCAAATGAGACTTGTGAAATCCCTTCCATTCCAGTAGTTTATTTTGGCTAAAATATTTTATTCATATTACATTGTAATTATTGTGCTTTTTGCATGAAGAGGAATAAACAAACGCTCCCACTCACCTAAGAAGTATTTGTTCTGAGGGATAACTGACTGCAGATTATAACTACTACTAATATATCCATTTCTGTTTTCCAGAACTTAAAGTAGCTTCTTTCGGCTCATCATGAGGAAAGTCTCCTGATTTACTAAAGTGCTCCAGAGGGAAAGACTGAAGAGCCGGTGATGCAGGTGCTCAACATCTTTTCCCTTAGTCCAGCTCTTATCAGTGTGGCCAAATGTCAAGGTTCCTATTTTTTCTCCATACATTGGTATGGAGAAAAAACAGGAACCTTGACATTTCTTTTGCAAGCATACCAAGCTTGAAGCTTCAATGCTCTGTGAAGTTTGGCCTATGGACATGTGTGTCTTATCATGTATACAAGCTGCTTGAACAAAAGACATATTCTGTTCTACTGAACTAGCTGAAATCCCCTTCATCATTTTACACACACACACACACACACACATTTATATATGTTTCACATAATATGCCGCCTCTGCTTCTCCAGTGACTCAGTGGTCAGAGGAGGAGAGCTAACAGCAAGAGCTTCCTGATATTGAAACCACATTTATGTCTTGGAAAGATTCCACATACGCAAAAAAATAAAACAAAAAGAAGAGGGCAGAGTGAGAGAAAGCAAGCCATTCTTCTTCTAGGTGAGACGGGGGACGGGACCCTCTGTGACAGGGCCAAGAGCACAGCGGGGGGCTGCTAAATCACTGTGTAGAATAGCGTTTTGACAGGTGGTGCGATTACTCTGTGACAGTGCGGGGTCCCACACAGTTGTACTCTAGGTCCGTCTTAGTGAGTCATGCTTCTATAGGGAAGCGTTGAGTGGACTTAGTGACAGATATGGTGCAGGGACTGTAGCTGACAGCAGGGTGGAAAATTCTCGGATGACACTTCTAGGAACACAGTGGTTACAGTACAAAGAGTGAGTTCCACAGAACTCCACTGCTTTCTGCTGTGCTGAGACATCTGTGGTGCTCCTGCTCCAGGATGCAAGTCTTTATCCTCGTGAGATGCCACACCCTTATTTTGGAAGTGGCTTTCATCGTCATGACTCTCAGCAGTTTGTTAAGTGTGACTCGCTCGTGTGATTTGACCGGTTTAAACCTGCATCTCTTTCCACCGCTCAGTGAGGCCTGCATAGACGCTTCTGGGACATGCTGCCACATACCTTCCGTTTCCGGGGGATAGGGTCCTCAAATGGGAAGTGCGTGCTCTCGGCCTCCTCGACACTGTCCTCTCCTTGAGAGGAGAGCAGGAAGCTCTTGATGACATCGTTGGAGAGGGGCGGGGATGGGGTGGAGGGTACTGACTGGTCGCTGGCGTCCCAGCTCCAGTTGCCGCTGGTGGAGCTGCTGTAGCTGGCTGACAGGCTCTCCTTCCACCCCCTGCTGGCTGCTTCTGGAACAACCGAACCTGCAGGCAGAGCATGGAAACTAGTCTAGTGTGTGGTTTTGTTTTTTTTTATATTAGCTTCAGCTAGTCTCAAGATCAGAGTCTGTGCTGTGGAACCTGCCTGTGGGTTTGGGTGGAGAAGAAAATGCAAACAATACATCTGCAAATAATATTTCCTTGTAATGCCATTCCTCTCCAAAACAATTCTGAATGATTTTGCTAATGAGTTACACCAGTTTATTTGCACTGTGCTTTCAGCAAAAGGAGCACTGCGTCTGAGATAAGGGATGCTACTGCTATGTAGTTTCTGGCAGATGGAATGAGCAGAAAAGCCCAAATGTCTGGCTCCTGTAATCAAGTACCAACAATATGAAGATTTGGTTGCAGGTCAAATTTACAAAGCTTTTTCATCATTGAGTGGTGAAGGCTACAGCATTCGTGGATGAGAAAGAAAGAAAGAGTACTGCTCATGGTACTGGAGGTGACGTGACGGGCATGACACTGCTCATGGTACTGGAGGTGACGTGACGGGCATGACACTGCTCATGGTACTGGAGGTGACGTGACGGGCATGACACTGCTCATGGTACTGGAGGTGACGTGACGTGCATGACACTGAACGTGCTACTGCAAGCCCTTCCCCCAACCCGGAGCTCAGCTGCACTTGTAGAAACATACCCCTTACACATTGCACCAGAACTTTAAAAAGATCAGATGACCTTGATCACTGAGTGTGGTGCTTCAGGATGCCACTACTGAACTCTGATCTACTGTGATGGCATTGTAATCTCATCAGATTACAGCGCATGATGGTGTACTGGTCCCTCCCCTGCGAAACGACTGGACGAAGGGGTGCAAAGAGGGATGGGGGAAACTCACTTAGTTACAAGGAATAACAACAGCATAACCAGAGCATGGCATGACATGGCCATGAGCTATAAATAAGACGCAGATGGTCTCTGAGGACGGCCATCTGCGTGGTGACAATAGCCATGGCAACAGCATCCACCGTAGCTAAGCGCAGGGTGAGGAGGCGCTGCTAGGCACAGCCTGTGTGAAGGTCTTGGGAGGACAGGGATTGGGGTGAGTGGTGGGGTGAGGGATGGCTACCTGAGGCTCCAGAGGAGGGGTTGAGCACCAGAGGGCTGGTGGACAGAGTAGTCAGGACAGTGGCTGCCATCACCTCCTTATCAGCATGACCCGAGGGATTTCTGTGAAGGGAGGGTGGGGGTGGTAGAAGGAGAGAGAGAGAGAGTTACTCAATTCCTGTCTAACCAGTGCTAATTCATCATTTCTTTTTAAACTTGACCATTTATGATCTTAAATAGAACTATTTTTTTCCTTTGGCTGGAAATTTGAAATGTATTTAAAGTGCACAATAACAACCATCTGCTCAAAACATCTGCATCCCTCTCAGATATGATTTATTCTTGCTCAATAAATGTTTTCTCAGCCATATCACAGTATACACACAATGAAGTCTGATGCACAACCTTGGTCTCTGAAGGTAAAATATATTTTACCATTACAAACACAAGTGCATGTACAGACAGAGATACACGTTAGCCTAGTGTCCAAGAACGCAGGCTTCTTGCTAGCTCTTCAGGACAACACAACATGGTACACCAGCGCACAGGTCTGCATACACTAGTCCAACACTGGTAATGTTTTTTTCTGGATGTAATTCTTCTCAGTTAAGTATAACATATGTTAATGCCAATACATGCTGTCCTGGAGATTGTTTGCTTGCTTGCTCTCTCGCTCTCACGCTCTCTCGCTCTCACGCTCTCGCTCTCTCTCTCCCCCCTATTTATCTCTCTCCCACTCTTTTCCTGATGTGGCGAGGACAGTTTTGCTGGCAGCCTTGCTAGTGTTCAGGTTCCTGCTTGAGACGGGGCCAGCCTTGCTAGTGTTCCAGACTCCTTGCTCCAGACTCCTTGCTCATGGTAGTGTGGGTTGAGGACGGCTGGTGGAACTGGCACTAAGGGTCCTGACCTTCCGAGCGTGCATGCAGCACCACTGGGGCAGTGCCTGGGCATCGCCCGTCCCTTCTGCTCTTGAGCACCATGACCCCCGACCCCATCCCCATGATGCTCTGGGGGAGCGCTCTCTCTAACCCTAGCCACTTCCCTCCAGTCGTCCGTGTTGCTTGCTGGGGAGGAGGGCCGCTCCAGCGGGAGCATGGGGCCGCCCTGCTCTCCGGCGTGCCGGGGTAGCCTCCCCTCACGCGGGCCCCGCCAGCCTGAGAGCCCATCGCATGTAATGGAAAATTCCAGCGCAACAAACGTGCCCAGATACACGGACTGCGCTGTATGTTCAAACGGAGCGACCCGATTATCAGCCTTATTTACTCAGTGTGTGTGTGTGCAGTTCTTCACATTAGGAAATCAGCAACAGGATTTTGTATGGCTGTGTGGAGGGTTCCAATAACACTTCGGACTGGATACACATGAGAATATGGAAATTCTGGTACCATGTCTTTATCATCCAGAGAGAGGGTGGTAATCGTGAGATGTGATGGAGAGATGGAGAGAGACAAACAGAGAAACAGAGAAAAAGGACACCAGCAGAAGGAAAAGCTACTCTGGAAAAATATATCAGAACAAATATGCAAATAAGCAGAAATGAGAGAATTTTGATGAGGTATTAACCATCTCCCCACTCTCTCTCACAAACCTACGCTTCCACACTTCCTGTCACAGTCAAGACTCTCGCAAGAAACGTAACATCTTAAGATAAGGATGCATCATTAACCTTAGATCAGTACTGATCTAATAAAGAGAAAAGCAGAGAGAACCATCTCTGTATTACATAATCAGAAGCCCTACCTCCCACTCCTTCCTCTCTCTCTCTCTCTCTCTCTCTCTCTCTCTCTCTCTCTCTCTCTCTCCCCTGCTTCCTCTCTTTCCTCCTCTCTTTCTCTCCCTACACCCCTTTACTCCCTTTCTCTTTTACCCCCCCCCTCTCTCCTGGTTCTCGCTGCTGCTCACTCACACGTGTGAATGTGATCAGTTTATGGTGTTAAGAGTGCATTTTCAAATCCCAGCTCATCAGCGCTGCAGTGTTCCCGCTACGTCAGGTACTCTGGTGCGAGCATCTTCACCCAAGACCTTCCCTCAGTGATCTTTAACGCCGAGCACGTGGCGAGGGCTCGCTCGACACCGCCGGGTCCGAAGCACCACACACACACACACACCTCACTGTTTGATTGGCTGTGTGATGTTCCCTGTTTGCCAGTTATAACCTTCCGTCAGTGTAAACACAGAAGGACGTCGCAGGAGACTGAGAAAACCACATCAGGAATTCAGCCTCATCTCTTTAAGAAGAGATTCAGCTGGAAATGGAAACAAGTAATTGCATTTGGCAGACGGACGGACGGACGCATCGACCAGAGAGGTGAAATGAAGGAGGGAGAGAGAGAAGAAAAAAGAGAGACGGAAGCGTGGAAGTCCACGTTATATCAGAGGGTTAGTCTAAGGGCACTGAAAACACAGCACAGCTCCTTGGTTTTGTGCTGTACGTCATTAATGTTTTCCCTTTGTTCTAATCAAAGTTACTGACAGAAAGAGCAGGACAGAGGGGGCGGAGCCATCCAGCAGGAGGAAGTGGGGATGGGGCTCCTCATCTCCATGTGCGTACAAAGAAAAACTCCATAATTCAAGGAACAATTCACCATTCACACGCATGAGTGTGTCACCATTCACACGCATGAGTGTGTCACCATTCACACGCATG
>JAOYMR010000022.1:8111438-8121438 GCA_025802075.1 Tenebrosternarchus preto
ATTCCCTCTCATGCATTACTGCAGGAGTCATCACCCATTCCTCCTCATGCATTACTGCAGGAGTCATCACCCATTCCCTCTCATGCATTACTGCAGGAGTCATCACCCATTCCCTCTCATGCATTACTGCAGGAGTCATCACCCATTCCTCCTCATGCATTACTGCAGGAGTCATCACCCATTCCTCCTCATGCCTTACTGCAGGAGTCATCTACTGTATTATTTGCAAAAGATGTAATCAGCTTTACATTGGAGACACCAAGAGAAGGATTACTGATCAGTGTGGTGAACACATCTGGACCAACAACTGGGCATTGTATTAATGACATATCAGTCATCATGGCATTGCCAGTTGTTTCTATAGCAGCAGTGAATTTAGGAAACTCAGAGAAAAAGAACGGATCTACACTCTTGGAACTTCAGAACCCCATGGAATGAATGAATGTTTTAAATATCAATTTATAAATATAAATATATCTATAAATATATTTATATGTATATACTGTATATTATATAAATATATAAATATAAATATATTTATAAATATAAATTGTGCTTTTATATTGTATTGTGAATACTGTAATTTTGTATTGTACTTTCTGTACAAATACAGAAAATTATCAAAATGTCAAAATGCTTATCTTCCACAGCTCTTTAATTTGTATGAAACAATCAAAAAAGCTTGAGTTCTATTGTCTTTAGGGTACTTCCTATCCAAAGGTTTTCCTTTAAGTAAACTTCTGAGTTCTTTTCTGACTTCTAAAAAACAGGCTTCTGTCTCTTTTTCTGAAGTTCTGTGTCTGCACTTACTTAAACACTGACACTCATGCTATGACTCATCAACATGCTATGACTCTTCAACAATCTTTACCCCAAGGGTACTGGAACAGATTTGACATCCCAGCACTGTGGCTTTGAAGAAGGGTTAGGGTTAGGCAATGCTACTAAATATAAAAAAATAAGAACAAACAGAATTACAGATTATAAAGCAGAATACAAGACCAATACAAAACAATGCAACCCCACCCCCTCCACTTTGACTCTGAAACTTGTTATAGGTTCCCGATGCAATACTTCTACAGATGCTAGCCATCTACAGATGTTAGTTGTACAGTCTACAGCTAGTTCTCAAGGTTTATATTTAGTGTCTGATTAATGGCTTTATTAGTCGTTCCAGTCACTTCCCGCACTGTAGGGGCTGTGAAAGAAACAGAAAAGGAGCTAAAAGCAAACAAATAATAAAAAAAAAAGAAACAGGGAAAAAAACAAGAAGAAGCATTTTAGAAATCCAGGCACTGAGCAGGACAGTTCTTAGTACTACAAAGAGAAGGAGTTGTATTTTGGCTGGCAACCGCTGGCAATGAAATCAGTGGTGTTAAATGAACTCACACACATCCAGAAGCTCAATCTATATAGGCAAGACTCACAGTGCCACATCGACTCAAACACAGCACTGACTCAAACACCATGCCAACTCAAACACAGCACTGACTCAAACACCATGCCAACTCAAACACAGCACTGACTCAAACACCACGCCAATTCAAACACAACACTGACTCAAACACCACACCGACTTAAACCACTACTAGCTTTACTATGAACTTGTGGTCTACAGTTATGCATACACACACACACACACACACAAATATGGCCTTCTCATACAGTCGTATTTTCCCAGTGTTTGCTGTACATTCTCATTACATTATATTTTATCTGAATATTTTCCAACTATTATATCATATACTGTACTTCAATGTGCTTTTGGTTTATATAGTGTTTATAGTTTATATAAGGCCATACAAAGCAGCTGTTTAACAGTAATCCCTATAGACTCCTGCCTGCCTCTCATTGTACCGTGTGATTAGTGAGTATTGCAGGTGTCAGTTTACCTCTGGCACCCCACACATAGCAGCACGATGAGGATGGTGACGACGAACGCAGAGGCAGCGGCGATGACGCCCAGGAGCAGCACTTTATGGAACGGGACGTCCATGGAGGAGTCAGAGGAACACACATGCACACACACACACACACACACACACACACACTCCTCCACCACACACAGACCGACCACTCACAAACACCTGTAAAAATGGACACAAGTTGAACCAAGGCATTAGTCTTCAAAATACATGTGCACACACACACGCACACACGCACGCACACACACACATGCACACACACGCACACACACACAAACACACACATGCACACACACCCACACACGTGCACACACACACCCGTGCACACACACACACACGTGCACACACACATACATACACACACAGTTGTGTTCACTTGCACATTTGTAGCTCTACAGCATAAACCTGAGGATTAACTGGTGTTTTAATATGAACTGCAGAGGCTGGCAGATCATAAAATAGAGCATACACAAACACAAACACACATACACACACACACACACGGTTAACTGCCAGCATGTCACTGTCAGAATTCTGCCACGAAGACGAATTCATACCGGTGCTGACAACTAAACGCTCTATAGTCCCCAGCCGCTTCCTATAAAGCTTTACCATACTTCTGCAGGTTAGAAGATGCTTCAAATGTCAGGCCTTTCAAGCGTCTACCCGTTTGGAGGGAGCTGGTCATGACTAATGGATGTGGCCTGTGTCTGACTGGAGCTTTACTCCATAGCTGCTGCTTTCATTCAGTGGTTTTTGAGAGGAGGGTCTCTCATACAAGTCATCATGTCTTTGATAAGAATGGAAACAGATCCTGACATCAGCTGGTGCAGTGGTCAGAAAAGGTGTGCAGAAGCAAAGAGACCACACACACACACACACACACACACACACACACACACACATTAACATATATAACGTACAAGACAGACAGAGGAAAAAATGGCCAAAGACACAGGATTAGGATATGAGAAAACAGAGAGGAAGAGAGAGACGATGATACAGAGAGAGATTAGGAAAGGAGGTCATGGAAACCCATGTAGTCTATTTTGTGTGTGTGTGTGTGCGCATGTGCAGAGAAGGGAACCATGAAACAGACACCACCACCACCACCACCACCACAGTTTTGTATTTCCAAGGTACCACTGCATCTATCTCTCCCCAAACTCACCCCCCTTTTCTCCCACTCATTCTCTCCATCTTTCCCTCTCCATCTTTTCATGTCCCCACCTCTCTCTCACTCCACCTCTCTCTCTCCCCCTCTCACTCCACCTCTCTCTTTCCCCCTCTCTCACTCCACCTCTCTCTCTTTCTCTCCCTCTCTCTCTCTCTCTTTCCCCCTCTCTCACTCCACCTCTCTCTCTCTCTCTCTCTCTCTCTCTCTCTCTCTCTCTCTCTCTCTCTATTGCTGTTGTCAGCAGGTTTTTTTTTTTCATGGGCCTCGTCTGAACACGGCGCTTCGTCTGCGGCTAAAAAAGAGCGAGAAGGGAAAAACGCCCGCTGAGGAGAACACCGGAGAACCAGCGAGGCGGACCACGGAGACCTTCAGCGTCCCGCGCAGCGCTTCTGCTGTGAAGGTGTTTGAACCAGGTGTTTAGCAGGAGGAGGTCATAAGAGAGCGCGCTTCGAGCGTGATCCTGCGGGACACGTTAGCAGAGCAACACAACACGCTGCTGTAGTCACCTCTCACCATAGCAGCCGTGACGAACGAAGGCTCACACACACGCGAGAGTCATCTCCGTACCAAACACGGCTCACACACGCGCGAGAGTCATCTCCGTACCAAACACGGCTCACACACCTGGGTTCAGAAGCACATTCCGCTAACACACAGCGAATGGCAACGGGTAAGACATAGAGAAACTTCTGGGTTCTTTTTTTTAGTGTAGGTTTTTTTCCTCTGTGGTATACTCAAAAATTTGAGAATGTTTTTGAATGTCATGGTTTGGCTGACAGGTTGACAACGGTAAGCAGTTGGTATGTTTTGCTACATCTAACCACCCAGCTCACGGTACAACTGCATAGGGAAGCCACACCTACCATCCAGCACCTCAGCCTGGGTGCAGGTTGTTCAAACCCAAGGTTAGCGCACTGCCTGTGGGCTCAGGGACACAGCTTTGACCCGGATTGAACCCTGGGAAACACAACACTGTAACTACACCCATCTTCACCTCCCTCCCATCCATCTCCGCCCGCTCCACCCACATTTTGTAGAATGCTGCAAAATGCGCAAATCCAAAGGCTGCCGTCAATCTGTCGTGGATCTCCGTTAAAGCCAACGACGCAGACACTACCGGTATGAAGCAGAAGAAGAGAGCCGGTTATTACAGTGGAGGACGTTCCTACTGCTATACGGGTAAAAAGCCGGTGACCGCGTAGTGAACTGGAAATATATGTGCACAGAGGAAATGGCAGAGCTGCAAAAGTGCAGACATTGATCACCACAAAGGCTTGAGCACCAGTGCGCTGTTCCCCACGAACCGTTTGAGAGGAAACAACCTGCTGAGAAAGAGCTGAAGACTTGCTCGAAAGAGTTGCTAAGCAATTCGCACTCAACGTGGCCGGTTTTAGCACCAATGCCACTGGGTGTAAATGGGAGAGCTCATGTTTTGTTTGGTGGTTGATGTTACCATCAGGCCTGATAGTGGGTTTGGGATTAGGGATTTGGGATTAGGGATTTGGGATTAGGAAGAGCAGCAGAGTAATGTTTGATGCTGCCAGAAATCAGGGGGAAAAAAACAGTCGATGCCAGTTGATTCTGTTTCTCTCTTTGTTTGTTTATGTGATTGCGTGTGTGTGTGTGTGTGTGTGTGTGTGTGTGTGTGTGTGCTAGCTGCTCGGAAGATTGAGCGTGCATTGACTAATCCCCCAGGCGTCAGTGAGCTAACAGTAGCCTTGCGGCCTGCCTAACCTGACTGCCTCACTGAGGTGACAGCTAAACTCCAGCGCGACTGGCTTTAGCATGTCTCCAAATCAGAATCAAAAAAGCAAAGCCAAAATCAAAGCATTCAAAGTGGTTGAGCAAAGCCCCCCATTCACCCCTCCTCCTCCGCTCCACTCGTCCTGTTCATCCCTTCATCCCACCGTCCTCCCTCGCCGTCTCCATAAATTACAGCTCAGCCTCAACACGAGGAGAAATGGCATTATAATGGTAGCTATCTCTCTCTCCCTCCTTCTCTCTCTGTCTCCCTCCATCTCTCTCCCTCCCTCCATCTCTCTCCCTCCTTCTCTCTCTCTCTCCCTCCATCGCTCTCTCCTTCCTTCTCTCCCTCTCTCCCTCCATCTCTCTCTCCTTCCTTCTCTCCTTCTCTCCCTGTGATCTCTCTCTCTCCTACTCTCTTTTTCTCTCTCTTCTCACAAAGACTCTATAAGTACATGCAGTGCTAAAGGTCTCTGTCTGACCCTGACATTTCAAAGTGAGAGTCACTTTGAGAGTCATGCTCTGTTTTTTTATCAAAAGGCCTTACCTCTGTGCTGGTGGCTGGGGGTGAGTCTGAGTGGGTGTGAGTCTGACTATGTGGGAGTCTGAGTGTGTGTGAGTCTGACTAGGTGTGTCTGTGGTACTACTTGAAAAGTGGTGGTATGGCGTATGACGTTAATGACTTCAAAGGGAATGAAAACATGTCAGCTTACTGTCTTTCATATGGGTTTTAACACTGAATATTTGTGTGTGTGTATGAGTGTGTGTCCGTATGTGTGCGCCAGGTCTAGGGCTGGTGGGTGCATTTGGTCTGTTTTATCTTCCTCTTTCTTTCCCATAGGTTGTTTGGATGTCTGTTGAGCAACCAATGGGAACTCTTTTCCAACCCATGAGGGAGGAGCCAAAGGACAGAAAGCCCAACAACTGACCAGAAAAAGACCTGGATGGAATGTTGCTGACACCTGTGTGCAGTCAGCCAAGGAAAGTAGGGCTAGAGAGACTATGTGTGTGCATACAGCTGCTCACGTCCTTTTTCAATATAAACATGCTAGTTTAGAGGCCAGCTGCTACCCTGTGTAGTTTTGGTTAAATAAAGTCTAGGAGACAGATAATGTACTCTCTTTGCAGTTAGGTATAGGGGTTTCCTGAGGTTAGTTTGTTTTCTCTGGTGTTTGTTCTGTTCTTTTTGTCAGCACCACCCATGTCCAGAGGGGGTGCCGAGACGTTTGTACATCACCTTATCAAATCCAGAAACACAAAAGGTCGATGACGCCAACCCAGTGTGTGGTTCTTCGTTTTCCACTGCTACTAGCTAGAACTCCGTCGAGACTGACCTCTGCGCTAGTGCCCCGTGATCAGCCCCCACACGGAGCCGACACTCTGGCCAGGAGTCGTGTGTGTCTGTCTCGTAACGATGAAATATCTGCTCATTATTGTAATGAGCACAGTCATACTTTTTAAGCTGACCTCTCTTTTTTTCTATGAACAAAGGCAGCTGAATATTAACTACAGAGGCTCAGGACAGAAAATATTGACATTAAAATATCAATAAGACTATACTGTTTAGTTTAGCTAATTGCTTGCTCATGCATTTTCCGGTTAAATTGGGGAAAAACACTTCTGTAAGGGTATAGTATCTTTTAATGGGGACTTTTTCCACTGAAGTGTTATTAGACTTAAATACTACTAATCTCTTACTTAACCCTACCAACTGAAGCTGCAGGCTGATGGGGTGTAACCTGAGGGTTATTTTGGATGGATGTAAATCCGGATAAAGTTCAGCCCTTCAAGGAGGAAAACAGGGATCTGCAGTTGGTGAACACATTCAGTGCACAGCAATAAACTTTCATTCAGAATCCAGTTCCCGTGTAGATCTAAACAGACCTACACTAGTCAGAGTGGTACTGTCCTACGAGTACGTACAAAACTTACTGGCTCTCCTGAGTGGTGTCAACCACAGCATATGGGATTACTAATACTCAACTAGATTTCAGTGCCTGACATCTTTAACGAAGCCCCGGCCTGCCGTGGTTACTGCTCCTGCCAGCGAAAAAATCCCAAAAAACACTCGCTTCTCTGTCTTGGCTTTGCTCTCGTTATCCATCCTGACATGCAAAGGTGCACATAGGCAGAAGCCCTTTGATCTCCTGATTCATTTTCTGAACGGCACACGGCCGTGCGGTGCTACATGTTTAACAAGTCTGCCAACATATTGTATGCAGGAGCATGATTAATTCGTTTACATTCATGCAAAAAAAAAAAAAAAAAAAAACCCACAAACAAACAAACATAACCATCACTTTGAATGACTTCCTAATTTTAGCCGCGGTCTCTTGTGTACATTTGATGTCTGGGCCTACAGGTAAGCCTCCCTCTTCACAGACAGGCGACATTTCCAATCATCTAAGGGGATGCATCTATTTCCTCTCCAACACCGACTGCTCAATAATTCATACCCACTTTGTTGTTCTCAGAACTCCTGAGAGGACAAGAGAGACTATGCTCACAAGGGAGGAAGAGTGTGAAGATGAAGAAGAGCTCCAGGCTCTGAATAGAGAGCCTCAGGGTAGTTTAGATTGTTAGAGGCTATGCTGTCAGGCTCAGGCTGGAAACTGTGCACACACTCGTCTTCTTACAGCCCGAGAATGGGGTTTGAATGGGACTCGAATGTTCAGTCCAAACAAGCAAACACAAGCCCCTCTTCGATATTCGGGAAGGTAGACCATGTCATTTGGTCCAGAGGCTTTCTGATGCAGCTGTATTATGTCATGTCATGTAACTGACTGATGATTACAGTGCTGACACGTTTCCTGGTGGGTTCTAAGCAGCGTCTTGATGTGTTAGGGGTCGTTCTGGAGAAGGCAGACCTCTGGTCCAGTAACAGCCTCTGTCCATTCTACTGGGGACATGGAGTTTCTGACATTCACAACAACCTCAGGGTGTGTTCACGTGTGTCTGTGTGCATTTCTGTGTGTGTGTGTGTGTGTGTGTGTGTGTGCGTGTGAGCATGTTGGGGCTTGAGAGACTGCATTAAGATACAAATGCATACATCCCATGTACACCAAACCTCTTCCCTGTATTACCTCTGCACCTGCAAAGCATGCAGTTGAACAGCACCTTGTGTTGGACCATCTTTCTAATTTCCTGACCCACTGATACTGGGGCTCCATATTTCCCTGAGGACATCGAGGACTATGGAAGGCAGGTGAAGTTGTAAAAGTCACACACACTGGCACAGAGCAGCTATCACTTACTGCATGTGCCCCTCTCCCTCCTCCACTTGCAGAGACAAGCACACACTCTCATACCTATTTTCTTTTGCAACCACATCACACTCAATGACACGCAATTTCTCCTTCATCAGAAAAGAACACCCTATTGGTCAGAGGGAGATTTTCAGAACAGCCCTTAAGGAATTCGCCTGAGCAGGCCTTTCTTGTGGACCTGATAGGCATGTCTTTGCCAGGTGATTTTGGCTGGGCAGTGCACAGATACTGACAGCTACTCTGTACAATTAGCTATGGCTTCACACACATAACAGAGCGTGTTAGAATCAATGCTTCAAAAACCGGGACACGGTGAGTCTGTGATTCAAAAAAGATAAGTCAGAATACGGGAGAAATTAGTTTGCATTGAAGTAAATAAGTAAAACACTAAAGAAACCAACTTATTTTTAACTGTGGTGACAGACGAGCGTTTTTGCTTATTACCAAACCAGTTGACTGGAGCATTTTTTGAAAGGCAGTTTACGTTAATGGTGACAGATGATTTTAAAAGATCTTCTTTTTGCTTTGTGAGAGAAAAATAAACGGAAAAAAATATTATATGGTGCATCTGAACCATTTGAGGCTTTACTAAGGTAAGTTAATGTCCTATGACTTGGTCCTTGAAGTCAAATGTGAGCCTCATTTTCTTAGTTAAGTCACATGATTTAGTACAGAACTTTGCTACATGAATTATGTTCGATTTAGGAGTAAACATGTGTTTGTGTTTAATGTGTGTGCTTGCTTGCGTATGTGTGGGTGTGTGTGTATGTATGGGTGTGTGTGTGTGTGTGTGTGTGTGTGTGTGTGTGTGAGGATGTGGATGTTAGCTGTCAGTAGTAGGTGTTGTGAGTGAACAGGCTGTTATTCTGATCTGCCTCCAGCCTCCCACCCCAGTGGTTAAGTGTAGCGTGACTCACACTCTTTCACTGCAACTGCAAAGATCTTGCTTATTTCTCCACCAATTATAGACACACACACACACACACACACACACACACACAAAGGTCTTTGATGGTTTAATTCTAGTTTGTTCCAAAAACAGATAGCAAGTACATATCTAAGGTAGGCCCACATATAACTGTCATTTCCAACACATAACTGTCATTTCCAACTTTAGTCACATAAATGAGACACATATCAGTTGACTCCAATTGTATATGACATTATACTACACTGCTTGGATGACATAATACTTACATGAATAAAACATTAGTACTACACCACACACTTGAGTGCATCACAGCCACATGCGTTGTTTCAACAGACTCCAACTAAGATCTTGCCCACGCATGGCTTGGTATTTTTAAAATAAATTTTACATTCAGTGAATTTCCTGGTGATAATATGCTTTCGGTAAATAAGTTAAATAAACAAGCACATTCACGCATGACTGAATAACTGTTCCTGTTTTGCAAACAGACTTGTGGATGTTTTTCGTTTCTAGGCCGTTAAAACGTACTGCTTTGATCATTATGTTGATTATGTTTTATTCTGAGGGAACGTCAGATATATAAAGTCAAATATGTAGTATACTGGCAAATAAAATATTCTGACTCAGATTTTTGAAAGAGTATAAGTACAACACATCAAAATTTGAAATGAAATTTTGAATCTTTTCCTCTGTTCTGGGGGCACTAACAGAGTTATAAACAGACTGTACATGGAGTGCTATGATTCAGGTGAGGGTTAATGACACCCTCACTGATTTTAGACAGTTTAAAAGCCACAACACCTTTACGCGTGGCAGAGCTGTATAAAATAAATTTAACCCCGGGTGAATCTGGTCAACGGCTCATCTGCCCAAGCCTCTCTCTCTCTCTCTCTCTCTCTCTCTCTCTCTCTCTGTCTATCTATCTATCTAGTCTGAATCTATCTGTGACAGATCTGTG
>JAOYMR010000022.1:8128793-8138912 GCA_025802075.1 Tenebrosternarchus preto
ACAGCAAACATCACAGTGAATGGTGATGGGAGACAGCAAACATCACAGTGAATGGTGATGGGAGACAGCAAACATCACAGTGAATGGTGATGGGAGACAGCAAACATCAAGATGAAATGAAAGACAAATTCTCAAAAAGAGGACATGTTGAAAAAGAGCATACGCACTGAGATCAACATCTTAGTCTAGAGTTAAGCCAACACAGTCTACCGATCTGTCTAACCTAAAGGCCAAACCTAATCAAGACCCTATTGCTAACCTATTGTTGCAACTGGAGATGATGCTACAGAGCTGAATTTAACTTGGGCTCTAGATTCTGGTCAGGACTGAGTTTCTTTATGGTGACACAGGTTTCATCTATGTGCAAAATATTCCAAACCTGCAACATTTAGCAACAGGTGTTACTCCTCAAAAACTGAATACAAACAACAAACAAGTTAATACCAGGAGCTTCAGCGGTACTAATAACTGTATTTGATCAATTTTATGTTCTTTATTGCTGTAGCTCTATATCTGATCTGAGGTTATTTGTTGGGTGTGGATCAGGTCAGAAAACAAACATGGCTCCCATCAAGGATTCAACATCAAAGCATGTAACAGAATTCACAACAATAAGACAGTGATTGAATTTGTGAGCACAGGAAGGAAGAGAATGTGAGAGTGGGAGAGCAGACAGTAATTCCAGTCAGTGCACCAAGTGGGAGGATTAAAACAGATGGTGAGATAAAACATCATATGACCAGAGACAGTGTTACTGTCACATAAACTGAGCATTGGCTTCAAGGCTTTGAGTGGCTAAATTGTAAACGCATGAATGAATGAGGTTTAGGAGTGTGTTCTCCAGAGAGGCTGGATTTGAGGTTTATAGCACTCATTTCTGTGCCGTGCTTCACCTAAAGAGTCCCCTAAAGAGGAATTAGTCATTAATTGACCTCATTAAAGCAAAAACTGGTATTATTCAGTAAGTGCTACTGTAGAACCAGTGGACTGACAAGACTTGTAGAAGAACTGAAATTATTCAGTGTACGTGCATTATTCTGAGTGTACTTGCATTATTCTGAGTTTACTTGCATCTGTTGCTGGAGTGGATGTTTAACCTTTAATTTTTTATCAGTGTAACAAAGACCCTTTTTCACAGTGACGTACTTCTGAGTGCTGTGGGAGAAGTGACTAATATTTTCTGCATTTAAAAATGAATTGTAACTTTATTCAGAGCAAACATCTGCCCTTGGCTAAATGTTTACAAGCTCTCTCTCTGAAGTTACCCTCTGCTAATTGCAGATACAAACACACACACACACACACACACAGAGAGAGACACCTTTTTTTTTTTTAGGAAAATCAGGATTAACACTTTGTGTTAATCAAGCCGACACTCTCCTCTCCACGTACTGTTTTTTTCTGGGTGTTGACATTTTGCCTGATGGAAGTGGCATTATAGATTTTTCAGAACTGACTGGAGATCAGGTTTGGCATACCAATAGGCCTGGTGTAGGCTTTTTTGTGTTTGTTTTCATATTTCTGCATGATCCTGGTTCCCGCTACATAAAACTGTTACTTTCACAATATGTGTAAAAAATGGTCTTAATGTTATAGGAGTGAGCTGTGTCTATAGAAGTGCTAGGTGGCATATCAGTGTTTTAGTCATTCTGACTACTTACAGATTTTACTTTTATACACAGCTGTCCTCCTTCATTTATGAGTTTGCTCACTGCATGCACACACACACACACACACACACGTACACAGACACACACACATATACACACACACACAGACACTCACATACACACATACCAGCACACAGTCACACACACTTTATTTCCTAGTCTGTATTTTTGGGGCAGTATGCCCAAACACCGATTCATTTGTTGGGTGTGGTATAGTTTTGGCCTGGGCTTCAGTGGCATGTTATGGACTGTAGAACAGAGGCATGCCATCTGCCTCTGTGCCATGCCCATCAGTGCGCTCTAAAAAGACTCTCCACTAACGTTGATCTTTTCATTTGGCACTGGAGCTGGCACAGAGTCAGGAGTCTCTGATCATTCTGAGGTTGGAGGGTACGTTTCCTGTTTTTCAGTTCACAGTTTGTGCTTAGTACACCTGTACTGCAGCTTCTAACAGGGCTGAGGCACTCTGATAAATCCCCTTTAGAAAAATGAGAAACTCGCATGCATCTAGGGTCAGTGAGAAGCTGCGAAGCCCTCAGGGATACCAAGCACTCAGGGATACCAGACACTCAGGGATACCAAGCACTCACTGATACCAAGGCTTTGAGTGCAGTGGAAAGTGGAAACCCTTTCTTTAAGGTATAAGTTCAAAAAGAAATAAAGCAATGCTTTAAACATTGTAAGGAAACGAGGAGGGTTTGACTTGTGTGTTGTTTTTCTCTGTGGCGATACACTGAAGTGTGTATGTGGGATGTGTCTCCCCAGCTGCTGGGCTTCGTCTACGCCTGCTACGTCGTGAGTGCCATCACAGAGGAGGAGGACAGCTGTGAGTACACCCCTTCCTTCTTTCTTTCTATCATTCTTCCTCTCTTTCTCTTTATTTCTCTCTCTATCTCACTCTTTGTTTTTTTTCTTCTCTTTTTTTGGAATGGAGAGTTTCTGCCTCCTACTGGTCAGACTGGGACTCTACCGCCCCCCCCAAAGCTTCTCACTTCAGTTTCCCTCTAATTGGCAGCAGGTCGTCCACAGAAGAGCCTCCAGCTGTCAGCTTGTCCTCTGTCTGGACAGCAGTGTGTGTTTGTGTGTGTGTGTGTGTGTGTGTGTGTGTGTGTGTGTGAGAGAGAGAGAGAGAGAGAGGGAGAGAGAGAGAGCATGTGCATGTTTATGTGAATTATTTGCCAGTGAGTTTTTCTGTTTCCGAGACATACACCAATACTGAATTCCTTGGGCCAATACGATAACTGATAATTAGCATCTTGAGACTGATACTGATATTAATAACTAATAATTTTACCTTAATATATTTTTTAAAGCAAGGATATATAGTTGCAGTATAGTAGCAGTAGTATTTTAAAGCAAGTATATATCAGACTATATATGAAGTACAGTGAGTACAAATTCAAATTAGTTTTCATAGCCATATCACAGGTAAATCAGACATAGTCATATCACAGGTAAATCAGACATTAAATTTAACACAAAGGGGAACAAAAATGTCCTTTATTGCATTTTCCTTTCTTGACTTTCTCAAATGTGATGCTTTGCTTAATACAAAAAGCATAACATTAAATCTGATTTGAAAATTATTCCAAACACAAGTTGCACTTGACAAAAGAAAACTAAATATTTCGATTAGCATTTCCTTATAACTGTAATGTAGTATTGTACAAACGAGGTATAAATTAAACAAAATGTTTGTTTAATGTAAGTTGTACTTACCATTTGAAATTCCAAACTGACAAAAAATTAGTTCTTACCTGCCACAGAAATATCATGCCCCTCTACATTAAACATCCAGTTAGGTAGTGGAATAAATTCACAAATTCTCCTTTTATCCGTTCAGTAACTGTGTTCACAAAGAGAGATAAAGGTTTTTTAATTAATGCAGAACTAGCCAAAATTAGTATAACGCACAAACACAACACAAAACCAGAAGGTTAAAAATCATAACAATGGAAAGAAAATGGTGCTGGCTGTATCTGTGGGAGAGGGTAGGCTCACCAGTGTAGCTACCATACTGGTGCTATGACATGTGACCACATATGAGAAGACTGAGAGTAATATTGAATACACTTTTTTTTTTTAAAAAAAGAACTACAAATTTAGAGCAAAATGATATTCTATAAGTAGAAGAGAGTAGAGCAGTTCTTTAAATCTTATGAGAAATTCATAATTATTATGAGAAATTGTATTTGTACAGCCAGAGTAGAGATATATTGGATGGATGTAGGTTATGTTGTGTTCCATCCATCCAGACAATTAAGGGTGTGAGACAGTTAGTGGTTAATATTCTGGGAATGAGTGTGAGCTCACTTTAGCTCATCTGAATTCAGGAAATCAACCTTCCTGGGCAGTGAGAGCTTGGAAAAAATCCCACAGGCTTGTTTTTGTACGTGTGTGTGTGTGTGTGTGTGTGTGTGCGCATGTGTGTGTGTGTGTGTGTGTGAGCTGCTCCATAAAGACCTCAGGAGACTAATCAGGCTGTTCTGTTGACAAAACACACACATGAAGCTACGTGAATTGTTTGAGCAAGTGAGCTCAGTGTGCTGAAGAGTGATCTCAGAGTGAGTTAGAGTGAGCTCAGTCAGTTAAAGAGTGATCTCAGAGTGAGTTAGAGTGAGCTCAGTCAGTTAAAGAGTGAGTTCAGAGTGAGTTCACGAGGGCATCAGATACTGTCCATTGTTTGTAAAGGTCATATGGCAGGCATTCAGTACCTAGAACTGTCTGGAGGCCCCGCATGACCTGGGAAGTTCTCAGGCCATATTAATCAGCACAGAGCAGTTCCCAGAGGGTCCTAGCACTTAAACAGAGGGCACGGACATCAAAAGAAGTTACTGAATTCACTTTTACTGCTACTTCCTATTTCTTTTTATGGCTCTGATGTTCTGCCACTGTTTTTCGAATAAAGCTGGAATCATATCTGCCTGTTTACGTTTGACATTAGCACAGTAAAGATTCTGATCGGCCATCGCGTTGAAAGAAGAGGTGACGTCATGGTATGCTGACCTGAGTCTTTCTCGTGTGATCTTCTCCACTGAGAGTTACTCACGCCTGATGATTTCAGCTGATAAAGCCTGAAGTCTCTGTGATGTGTGTGTGTGTGTGTGTGTGTGTGTGTGCGCAGTTGTGTTAAGAGAAGCAGAAAGAATGCTTGTGCTTGTATGAAAGTAAGTTTTTTTTTTCTGCCAAACTTAAGAATGTATGGTTATGTGAAACATTTTTCTTTCTTTCTTTCTTTCTTTCTTTCTTTCTTTCTTTCTTTCTTTCTTTCTTTCTTTCTGCTGAGGGGGGTTCACTCCTGCATTCATGTGAAGCAGGGGATTAGAGTTCTCTCTGGAGCCTCTCCTTTCATCAGTATTCCAGTTTCTGAAGTTCTCTGCTCTTCAGCCCTTTTCTTCTCTCATCTGTCCTTCATGAGTGATTGGAATTATAATTTCTCAGGCTAAATTTTTATCAACATATTCTTTCTCGGTCTGTCCACCTCGTTCATTGTTAATATCCCGTGGCCTGCCTTCTCTCTCCTGTTCTGTCTCTCTTTCTCTCATTTTGTCTCTCTTTAAACTTCACAAGTCTTTGGCATTAGCACTCAGTAGTTGTGTGCCTAAATTCTGATCACTGGGTGAGAAATCAAAGCTACAACTGATATCAGATCAAACAACAAAGTGGAGTATGCTGTTGTAATTCTGTGTTTTTGTTTATTTAAGTTAGCGTGAGTTTGTGAGAGTGTGTGTGAATGTGTGTGAGAGAGTGAGGTTGTGTGTGTCTGTGTGCACATGGTTATCAGTGCTGAGCAGACTGCCATTCAGTAACTGGAAGGGAAAAGCCTCTTTTTTGAAACTAGGTCAAACTGTTGTAGTTGTACACATTACTGTGAATGCTACCTGCTGGTGCTGAGCTGAGTCACGCTCATACATAATCCTGTAGAGAGAGAGAGAGAGAGAGAGAGAGAGAGAGAGAGGGAGGGAGGGAGAGAGAGAGAGTTCGAAGAACAGAGCGAGAGAGAGTGTCATTGAAGAAGAGAGACACTCTGCTAGAGGCAGAGAGCAAGACAAGAGAGAGAGGGGGAGAGGGAGAGAAAGAATAGGCAAAAACTGGGTGGGAAGAAAATAGTCTGCACATTAAAAAAGTGTGTGTGTGTGTGTGTGTGTGTGTGTGTGTGTGTGTGAGAAAGAGAGACTAGTTTGCCACAGTTGGCATGAATCCTGTTTCTGTCTGGGTCTCTTGCGGGACCATGCTGTAAGCTCAACACTTCCTGGTCCTGTTGTTGCGTGACCATGTTGTAAGCTCAACACTTCCTGGTCCTGTTGTAAGCTCAACACTTCCTGGTCCTGTTGTTGCGGGACCATGCTGTAAGCTCAACACTTCCTGGTTCTGTTGTTGCGGGACCATGCTGTAAGCTCAACACTTCCTGGTCCTGTTGTTGCGGGACCATGTTGTAAGCTCAACACTTCCTGGTCCTGTTGTTGCGGGACCATGCTGTAAGCTCACCACTGCCTGTCCAGACTGTACGCATACACATTCAAATAGTCATTTGGGCTGTACTTAATGGGATTAATTATGCAAACATGATAATCATTAAGTATTTGCCAATTAACAGATGTGTATGCATGTATGTGTTTGTGTATGCATTAATCTGCCTCAGATTTTTGTATCAACTACTAAAGAAAAAAAATCACTTAGAAATTGTGTTTAAAACTGTCAGGGTGAGCAAAAGCCCAGTTAGACACTGTTGGAAAGATTAGTACATTCTGAAATGGTGGTCACACTTGATAATAACACGGACGTTTTGTGTGCTGGAAGGCAAAGACAGGAAGCCAGTTCTCCTCGTCATTAACTTCAGCAGACGAACTTCCAAACCAGAAGTGTTTTATGTAGGGGCTGTAGTGAGCTTGGAGCCTTCCTCCCCTCAGGTGTATATGGACATCTCTTCTGCTCACTTCCCTGTGAACGTGGATGTTTTCCATGCCACTGTACCGTTAGAACCTCACCGTTTCTGAACATGTAAATCATGCTTCCGTTTTCCAAAATGCCGTCCTCCCCGGGGTCGTTGGAATGGTGTGTGGGAGTGTGTGTGGTGTGTAGGCCCTCTGAACCTGCCCTCTGAACCTGCCCTCTGAACCTACCCTCTGAACCTGCCCTCTGAACCTGCCCTCTGAACCTACCCTCTGCTCTGTGATTCCTTTGGCATGGACCCAGAAAGGGCTGCAGCAGGGCTGTGGTAACACACACACACCACCACACACTCCACCACACACCACCACACACTCCACCACACACCACCACACACCACCACACAGTCCACCACCACACACACTCCACCACACACTCCACCACACACTCCACCACCACACACACTCCACCACACACCACCACACACTCCACCACACACCACCACACACTCCACCACCACACACACTCCACCACACACTCCACCACACACCACCACACACTCCACCACCACAAACCACCTGGCTGGAAACTGTGGACCACAAATGCAATTTCAGACCTTAACATAAGCAGAAAAAAAGAAACACCTGGTTGCTGGTTGATGGCTTACTGAGCTTAGAGAGGCTTTACAAGCACCATAAATACCTTTGATCTCTTTTTATGCTCAGGCCTTTCTTAGTATGTAGTCCAGAGTGAGGAGGAAGCATTATTGTCCTGTATTGTAGACACGTCTGTTTGCACAGCCAATGAAGGACCTCATATATATGTATGCGTGAGTGTCGCAAGACACTATAGTCATGCCAAATGCATTTGTTTGTTCCTATTACTTAATATTGCCCATTTCTGTGTTTGAGTATTAGTCTGGGTGTCCTTTTGTTGCAGTTTGTGTGTTAATCCTGTAGTATCCAGAGAGGAATGGTACACGTTTCTGTACCATGGTTCAATTGCTGTCTAAATGTCTAAGATTCCTTTCATATTTCACAACATCATCTTTATTATTCAGTTTATTATTCAGTTTAGTTTTTTTTTTTGTTTTTTTTTTGTCATTTTCATCAGTTTTTTTTCTTCCTTTTTCATATTTTAATTTGATCCTTTGTTTGGTTTTCAGTTGATTTTATTGGTGGATTCGATCCATTTCCACTCTACCATGTCAATGAGAAACCTTCCCATCTTCTCTTAAAGCCCATGTACCAGTAAGTACTGTGTGTGTGTGTGTGTGTGTGTGTGTGTGTGTGTGTGGTTTTATTCATATGCTCTATATGGAGTTTATCCTCATATTCACTTAGAGATACAATGCGTAGTGTAGGACTTCACATCTCATCCTGGATAATAATTAAACTTTATCTCTGTGTTAATTAGTTCCTTAATTAGTCCATTCATTAGACATTTCAGGTTTGCTGTAATGAGGTAATGTAAAGTAATTAAAACTAATGTAAACTATTAAAAACTATTTAAAAAATTAAAACTAATGTAAAGTAATTAAAACTGGCATTAACTGAAAGGTGTATGTGAGGTTTTGACAAATATAGGTCAAAGGTTATTTTAAGCAATATTATTGTTATATTAAAGTCCCTCACAAATTGCACTGGATAAACAATTAAATTAAGATCATTTCACTTGTAACCACAAGAAAAATGTAACATATCAGCCTGCAAAATCCATTTTTGTAGTCAGTCTGGGTGTCACAGTTACTGTGACTCATTTCTAACTTGGTAACACCCTCCACACTGAGCATCCAGCGCTGAGTCTCCTCAATATTTGATGAGATTGGAGCGCATGTAGCATGTGGAGCGAGGCGGCTCCACCTTGCCTCCTGCCTCCATCTCTCTCTGTGATTCGATGCAGTTAGCTCGTGGAGAAACACCACCACCCCCCCACCCCCCCAAGATTCAAAGGGACGGCGGAGACGCGCTGCTGAGCTGCTTCGGCCCCCGAAGGTGGAGCGTTTGCGCGGCATTCGCACGGGGCCCTTAGGAACACCCACGCTCACCCCCACCCACCCACCCACCCCGGTCCCTCAGCTCCGAGCGACGGTTCCGCTCTCCCTTGCCCTGAGCCGGAGTGTCACTCTCACACCATCACACGCATGTATAGATTGTGCTCTGACTCCCTGTCACGCCTCCTCCCCAGTCATGCTGGGAAGGTCCATCCCGAGGCTGCTGTGACTCTGGGGTAATCTGTTCTGGTACCCAGCTCCGTGGAGGAGAGGTGGAGCGTTCGGCGGGGTTTCACAGGGCTTCTCCACTCTTTGCCGACTGTCACGCCACACTAATCCAGGACTCCTTCACTCCTGCGCTGTGACTAATTTCAGTGTCTGCTGAAAGCCTGTTCCCTGCGGAAAGGCTCTCTGCTCACCACAGGATTCTAACGGTCCTGAGAAGTGCTTTGATTATGATTAGTCGCTCTGATCCTCGTCCTGTGGTGCAGGCCGCAGTTTTCCTGCCTCCGTCTGTGGCTGGTTCACCCGAAGTAGACGTGGAGAGCCCGGGCAGATTGCTAACGTAGCGATGAGTAGAGCAAAATCTTTCTTGCTGCATTAATCTTGATGCCTTATAGTTTTGAGGCGAAGATCTTGTTTTGAGTCTCGGATCAGTCTCGGATCTTGTTTTGAGAACATGGATCAGCGGTTCCAGTCTGCCCCGCCTTTGTTTGAATTCGCCTTAAATTATGCAGCGTATGGAAGAAGCATATTCAGAACTAGCCTTATTCATTTCAACCACTGCTTGTGGAAGGGAGCTAAATGTATTTGCCCCAAGGACATTTTTTCTTGACAGTTTAATCAGGCCCAGTGCAAATGAGGTGTGCTCGTCTTCTCCCCCGACAGACTTTTAATAAATCACTTGGCAGGTGTGTGTGTGTGTGTGTGTGTGTGTGCGCGCGCGCGCGCGTATGTGTCCGTGTGTGGACAGATTTGTAAAAGTATGTATAACCTTGACTTTGAGTAACTGTCTTAATGACTATGTGCATGCGTGCGTGCCCTTGTGTGTGTGTGTGTGTGTGTGTTTCAGGTCTGCGTAAGTGAAGGCGTGTTGTGCGGAGGATCGGAGCACTATTCCCCGGGGCAGGTGTCTGCTCCTCTTGTCAGACCGTTCCCTCGTCCACCTCCCCCGGCTGCATTTCCCCTCCAGCGGAGCCGCCCGCCCCTTTCCCTGGCCCCCAGGCATCCCGCTCGTCCTGCGTCAGGAAAGGCATGGGATGGCCCCGTGCCGCGGGGGCCCGGGGCCGAACACACCCGGCGCACGCCTCGCTACGCCCGCTGTCCCGCACCATTCGGTGTGCTTGGTTGCCAAACAAAATCTTCTGCTTCTTTTTGATTGTTGGTTCTCTGCCAAATGAGTGCACATGCCTGATGTGAACATGGTGTAGGCTAGGACTGGACCTGGGCCCCTGCCGACGCTTTAGCATCAGTGCTTCATATCGGAGTTTGGGAATTTGCTTCTGTGCAGGACCTGTGCAAATATGTATAAGCTGTGCAGAGAGGTGGGGTGGGGGGTGTGAGCGG
>JAOYMR010000022.1:8148106-8158769 GCA_025802075.1 Tenebrosternarchus preto
CCTGTACTACATGTCCCTGTTGAGTGCTGACTGAGTGAGGCCCCTGTACTACATGTCCCTGTTGAGTGCTCACTGAGTGAGGCCCCTGTACTACATGTCCCTGTTGAATGCTGACTGAGTGAGGCCCCTGTACTACATGTCCCTGTTGAGTGCTGACTGAGTGAGGCCCCTGTACTACATGTCCCTGTTGAGTGCTCACTGAGAGAGGCCCCTGTACTACATGTCCCTGTTGAGTGCTCACTGAGTGAGGCCCCTGTACTACATGTCCCTGTCCTTTGGCACAGAGGATCCTCAGGAGCGAGAGCGGCGTGAGCGCAGGGAGAGGATGGAGCGAGAGAACAACGGCAACGAAGACGACGAGGGTCGGCAGAAGATAAGGGAGGAGAAGGACAAGAGCAAAGAGCTCCACGCCATCAAAGTGAGCGTTCCTCTCAGAGCAGCTGACCGTGCTGGTCTCTTAATGAAAACTTGAACGGTGTAAGATTGTGACTGTGATGTTTATTATGCAATGTATGAGAGACGGGGATGTACTAAAACCTGGACTTGAACGACGTGCGAACTTCCCACGTTCTCGGTTGAACGACGTGCGAACTTCCCACGTTCTTGGTTGGTTTCCCTCAGGAACGTTATCTAGGTGGAGTGAAGAAGCGGCGTCGCACGAGGCACCTGAATGACCGGAAGTTCGTATTCGAGTGGGATGCTTCTGAAGACACATCCATTGACTACAACCCGCTGTGAGTGCCGCACGCCACAGTAACCAGCCATGCAGATACGTTATAGAGTTCTGAACGTCCTCGACCAGCTGATGATAAATGAAGACGGACCCCTGGGGCCCGGTTGGGCTCCTGAAGCAGACTGAATATTTGGGTTATTGGAAAGGTTGCTGTTCTGAATTTTCTGTTGTGTGTATTTCCTTTTTTTTTTTCCCCCCCTTTGCTTTTGAGGCAAAGGCGTTTATTTAAGATAAAGATTAAGCAGTTCACTGCAGGGCGGGGAGCACCATGTGTGCGACCGTGTGCAGGAGCGCAGCTATGTGGGAGCATTTCAGATCCTCGCTGAATATGTGCAAAATGCCCGACGAGATGAATTATCTCACACGTGTAGCGATGCTTCTGTGCATCCACCCATCACTACGCAGCCTGATCGCTTTGCATCTGCACGTATTCTCAGCACATAATGCATTTTTTTAATAGCAATGGGCACATTTAACGTTGTGGTTCATAATTGTGTTCATACATTTTTTTTAAACATTTAGAAATGGATTTAGAAAAATATGAGCTGTCAAAGTTGGGTAAATGGAGCTTCAGGCTGCAGTAGTTGTACGTGTGTTTCCATTGCTGTAGACGTGTTGCTCGTGTGTGTATGCAGGTATAAAGAGAAACATCAGGTGCAGCTGTACGGCCGAGGCTTCATCGCAGGCATCGACCTCAAACAGCAGAAAAGAGACCAGTCGCGTTTCTATGGTGACCTCATGGAGAAGAGACGCACTATGGAGGAAAAGGAGCAAGAAGAGTGAGTCTCTGCCTCGCTGGTGGACACACGGCAATGTGGGTGAAACTCGGCCACCTCACACCTCTCTCTCCGTGCAGGCAGCGTCTGAAGAAGATGCGCAAGAAGGAAGCCAAGCAGCGGTGGGACGACCGGCACTGGTCCCAGAAGAAACTGGACGAGATGACGGACAGGGACTGGCGTATCTTCCGCGAGGACTACAGCATCACCACCAAGGGCGGCAAGATCCCCAACCCCATCCGCAACTGGAAGGAGTACGACCTGCCCGCCCACATCCTGGAGGTCATCGACAAGTGCGGCTACAAGGTGGGCGCCCGAGCCGCTCGAGTGCCGGTCTCTTCCATGTGCACGTTTGACACAGCTGATGGTTGATGCTCAGATAGTTAAATGTGTTTTTTTTCTTTCCATGTCCTGTTGTTTTGTTAGGACCCAACACCCATCCAGAGACAAGCCATTCCTATTGGCTTGCAGAACCGTGACATCATTGGCGTGGCCGAAACTGGAAGTGGTAAAACGGCTGCTTTCCTCATCCCCTTATTGGTTTGGATTACCACGCTTCCAAAGATTGACAGGTGAGAAGAGTCCTATTGGTACTGTCTTCATTTTTCTTCTTGCTTTACAGAATGGCTCAGATTTTGTATGATGTACAAACCTTTAGTGGGTGGGAAAAAAAAAACATTGGTTTGAAATGCAGCTGCTGTGTGTGTGTGTGTGTGTGTGTATGCAGGCTTGAGGACTCTGATCAGGGTCCATATGCAGTGATCTTGGCCCCAACCCGTGAACTGGCCCAGCAGATTGAAGAGGAGACCATCAAGTTTGGGAAACCGCTAGGCATCCGCACAGTGGCTGTGATTGGTGGAATCTCCAGAGAGGACCAGGGTTTCAGACTTAGGATGGGCTGTGAGGTCAGCCAGTACATTTGTTTCTTTCTTTCTTCTTTAATGGAACTAAGAGATGTATGCAAGTGTGGTTTTAATGCACTATTGTGGATGGTTTGGTTTTAATCTTTTAAGGAAATTAGTTTGGAGGATTGTAGTATTTTTAAACTTTTTGTCTTTTATTGTCTTTAAAATATTGTCTGCACTATTAATAATGTAGATCTGAGGGCTTTTTGTCATCTCCGTCCCCAGATAGTGATTGCTACACCTGGTCGTCTCATTGACGTGTTGGAGAACCGTTACCTGGTGCTCAGCAGGTGTACGTATGTGGTACTGGATGAGGCTGACAGGATGATTGACATGGGCTTCGAACCCGATGTTCAGAAGATTCTGGAACACATTCCTGTGACCAATCAGAAACCAGACACAGATGAAGCTGAGGATCCAGAAAAAATGACGCTGAACTTTGAGTCTGGCAAACACAAGTACAGACAGGTCAGAAGACCTTGGTGTTGAACATCAGTGCAGAACAAGGCATTGCAAAAACACAGGTGGAGCTGATATCTGTGATCTAGCTGAGCTTTTCTGTTTGATCACAGCATCATCAGCTGCTGCTGAAAGTGTTCAAAGTTCAAGTTCATAGGAAACCATCTTCATGCTTTGTGATTATCTTGATTGCATAATCATTTTGTCCTTTTTTGATAGATTTTTCTAAATTAATGCATTTGTCCTTTTGTGGGTTTTTTTGTTCTTCTCTTTTAGACGGTCATGTTCACAGCTACTATGCCTCCTGCTGTGGAACGACTGGCCAGAAGTTACCTGCGGCGCCCTGCGGTGGTCTACATTGGTTCTGCAGGCAAACCACATGAGAGAGTGGAGCAGAAGGTTATCCTCATGTCTGAGGGAGAGAAGAGGTCAGAACATCTTACACGGCATTCCTAACACTCCCCGAAAGCTCTTTCATACCCGCAGACGTAGTAGGGACGCATGTACCCCTATCATATGAGTTTTTGTTGTTTGACTATACCCCTAACAGAAAGAAGCTTCTGGAAGTCCTCTCACAGGGCTTCGAGCCACCCATCATCATCTTTGTCAACCAGAAGAAGGGTTGCGACGTGTTGGCCAAGTCTTTGGAGAAGATGGGGGTGAGTGACCAAGTCCTGGCCCGAGCTCCTATTACAGTTCCACTTTACCCTGGTGAGGAGAACAGATGTTCCTGACCCCATAACCTGTCTTTCCCCCCCCCCAGTACAATGCTTGCACACTGCACGGAGGAAAAGGACAGGAGCAGAGAGAGTTTGCCCTTTCCAACCTGAAGGCAGGAGCCAAAGACATCCTGGTGGCCACTGATGTGGCTGGCAGAGGTATCGACATCCAGGATGTCTCCATGGTCATCAACTATGACATGGCCAAGAACATTGAGGGTGAGTCTACAACTTGGTTTAAAGCTCCTCTTAAATGTAATGTTTCCTGTTGTATGTAAAGGTCCGCTTAGCTTTTAACGTTGCCCATAAAACTATGAACACCTAAGACCAATTGTGTAGCACAGTATGTAGTGAATAGGGATTTATTTCAGTTTACTTATGCTTGATTTTTTCATGAATCTATACCTATCTTGGACAAACCTAGAGGTGTGTTACCCTGCACCGTTTGGGTTGGGAATCGCCTTTCCTCAGAGGGCCCCCATTGTAGACCACCATTGTAGACTTGTTTTTGCGTGGCAGTGACAGTGACGCTCCAGCAACACTGTGACTGAAACCCACACTAGAACAATGACACGTGGGCCATACTAGTAGAAGGGCTACAGTCACTTTTTAAATGTGATGGCTGTACCACAGATGTAAGATAGGGTTACCTGATTAAAGTTGATGGTAAGTATAAATAATATAACAAGTATGTAATAAATAGGTATTAATAATAATAAAATAAAAGCTGTGTTCTAGAATGGTGCATTGTCATTCACGAATCTCTAAGAATGTGGAGGCTTAGCAAATCTGATGCAAAGTCAGTGAAACATTTAGCATCCATAGGTCATTACCATACATGAAATGGTCATTGTTCCTGAGTTTGGTTTTGTGCCTCCAGACTACATCCATCGTATCGGGCGAACGGGTCGAGCCGGGAAGAGCGGAGTAGCCATGACCTTCCTGACCAAAGAGGACTCGTCCGTGTTCTACGACCTGAAGCAGGCCATCTTGGAGAGCCCCGTGTCTACGTGTCCCCCGGAGCTGGCCAACCACCCCGATGCACAGCACAAGCCCGGCACCATCCTCACCAAGAAGAGGCGGGAGGAGACTATCTTTGCCTGAGCGCCCGCAGGGCCGCTCCACACAGCGGACACTCTTGGGTCTCTCAGTCTCTTGCTTGTACGGCCTTTTTTATTTCCGGTTTCATTTCTCAGCACTGGGTTTTTATACGCCGTTTGATATGGACGGCAATACAAGCTAAGTGTTGTGGTGAAATGTGTTTTTTTTTTTTTTTTTTTTTTTAACGTGAATGTGAGTTTTCAATTGTGTAAAAATATGGACAGACTAGTGTGCTTAAGAAAATTCATTGTTAAACCCATTAAAAACATGCCGCTCTTAATGTTAAATATATTCATTTTTATGAATTAGTAATAAAGTGCATTAGGCTGAACTTGGTATCTGATCCTTGTTTCACAAACTGAAAATACATGGTGCAAATACATGGGGAAAATGTTGATTTAAAAATAAACTGATGCATACAAACAACCAGAAATCAAAAATAAAACCACCACAGCAATAATAAAAGTACATAAAAGTACATTGTTTATTATAATTAATAGCATTTTTAGATTCATTTAAATAGAAAGCATTCTATACAGCATCAAGCAGATTTTTTTTTTCAGAGAGATGGGCGAGTGCATGTTGATAGCTCCAGAAGACAGTGGTAGTTTTGTTGGGGTCATAGCTAGTGCATTTATTGCATTACAAAGCAGACAAAAATAGTGCATAAATATATGCATATATATAATATATATAAAATAATATATATTATATATATCTTTTTAAATTATTATTCTCTACCTACACAGAACAGGAAGTTGTGATCTAAGGCGGTATCTTTCCACATTTGTATTGCATACAGAATAGAAGAAAAAAAATTCAGTCAAATTATACCCCACTGTAAAAGTTGTGCCTCTTTTACCCCAAAAGCAAAAAACAAAACTGTACTGTAGTTACTGTGTTGGTCCGCTAGAAAAAGACGCCTTGATACGGAAAATAAACCTCTTGGTGCTTGTGTTGAAGTGTGATGACATGCAAAGCTTAATTTCAACAGGACTATATCAGACACGTACAGACTAACATGTCTACACGTCTACGCCCTTGTTCACCAAGTCTTGGGTTTTATCGTCGGCTGTATCAACAGCAGCTGGAGGAAAATGTATCTCCCTAATCAGCGCAATGTTTTATCTGTATCCTCCGTTCTGGTTGTAAACCATTCAGTTTCAGCTGATGGATGTTACTCATAAAACAGTTTTCATATTTGACATGGAACCTTTCCTGAACTAAAACCCTTGACATTTACTATATCAAACCTAACTGTCCACCATTTTCTTTTACCGTGAAAAGAACAGTAAAAGAAACGCATCATTTGAGCTTGTAGGGGAAGATCCATCTTTCTGTGCTCATTACAAAATGGATTCTCATGGGAATTAAATAACAAGTGGAAGAAGAATCAATGCATTACTAACATGTCAAAGTGTAGACAGAACCAATCATAGGTCAGAAAGTGTAGAAAGAACCAATCATAGGTCAGAAAGTGTAGAAAGAACCAATCAGATCTCATGCAACACTTGCATAGATTTTTTTTTTCTTTTTTTTCCCCCCCAGTCATGCTGTTTCTTTTTTTCCACCCAAAAAATACGGAATATTTAAAGATAGTAGGGAGACACGGAGAGATCAATTAAAGGTGCAGTACACTAAAACTGACGACGAGGCCTCTCACGCTCTAAAGCACAGCACGGCTTGAGCACGGAGGAGCAGGCAGGCGTTCAGCTCATGACCGTCGCTCAGTGTGACGTGCGGAACCCTTACAGGATGGTGGTTCCTGTGGAACGCGGTTCTCCACACTCCACGTTGTGTTTAAATGCAATGGAAAATCCTTTGTGGTGGAGGTGTGGTAGGTCCACTTTCTCTTTCAGGGTTACAGGGGACGTACGTTGTCCAGTTTCGGTCCAAGCGTCCACCTTAAAAACCCAAGTTTTCATGGAAAGTGATATAATTATTTCGTTTGACTTATGATGATTTTCAAAAAGAGTGACCAAACCATTCATAGTCCCACTATGGAGCAAAGACCACTAAATTCTGCATCTCAAACTGAAGCATGCTAACGCAGATTTTTCAAAAACTGCTTGATTCTTCCCTGATTCTTCATGACTAGGAACAAACTGGGCCGATGCTCACACAATTCAACGGGACGAGTAAACGTGAATTTTTGGGAGACCATGGAAACGTTACAATCAAAAACGCTTTGGACAGGCAGCACAGGGCCAATCAGTGGTCCTTCGATGCTGCAGGGCTATACATTGAGATACAAAGAGTAGTCTTAAGGCATGCAATGGTACGTTCACTCTAGTCTGTGTGTATGGCTGCAAGTACTTTGTGGCTGACAGTATGATAACCAAATATGTATCGTTAGAAACAACTCGATCAAAAATGTCTGAAGCGCCAGAAGATCTTATTGTCCTGATTAAATAAACAGATAAATATCATACGCTATGAGAGTGTACTGCAGCTTTATATGACTTTACATTACCCATACAACACCCGACGTGACATACAACCCAGTCTGCTTCACCTCACGGTACTGTGAGTGAGAGTGTACTGTGTAAACATTGCAAACAATTCTTCAAAACTAAATGCAGTTCCATAATAACAAAGTAAAATGACTTGCTAAAGAATCATATTGAATATCATGTGCCCATTCAGTATATACACTACTTACACATGTGCAGGTGCATTACTATTTTCCTGTTGCATTTTTGAAACATAAAAAAGAAGAGTAGCTATTTCTACTCTATTATATACTCATAAGTATTCTTAAGGTCCTTTTTCCAACCCTAATGTGCAAATAGTCCTAAATAATCATATCTTAATCATGCACTGTTAAAGATACACATAAATAAAAGTTAAGGCCAGCTGAAGTTGTCCTGTTCTGGATAAACCTTAGCCTGAGTTGCTACAGGTAAGATCCGAGTCGAGTCGCTTTCGTTTGTGTGTACTGTTTCTTGAACTTGTTCAGAGAGCCGCAGCGCTTACGCATGCTAATTTGATCACTGTTGCCGTTATTAAAGTAGCAAACGTAAGGCTGCTCGGCCTATCAAGTATGATGCGTTATTTTCCCCAGCCCACGCCAACATCCCTTTGTGAGGCAAAAAGCCACAAGTTTTCCAGACCTCTGAGAGGAAAAGAGGGCGTGAGGAAGCAGAAAGACCGCTCTGTCATCAAAGATCTTCCCAAAGATCCTGAAGAACCTATTCGGAATTCTAACTACATTTCCATTGGTCCAAACACACCTTTAGAATAGTCCCTGGCCCTCGCTGATTCGGAGTTGTTCTCCTCTCATTTAAATGGCATGGATCAGTGGCTCGCTACACTGCCTACTTTATGAGTGGATACAGGAAGCATGAGCTAATTCCAAACAATGACACTCCATTTCGCTCTGTACGAGCTCGTATGAGGCACGGATGATCCTGACCTAGATACCTAGATGCTTTCTTCCTCATCACATCATTAGCATTGCAGATGAAGGTGACACAAAGCTCATGGTGAAAGGGGGCTGTACGAGAGAAAGGAAAACAGATGTGGGAAGACTGAGTTGAACAGTTTATACATGCAAACAGCAGCATCCAAGCCAACAGTTGTCTTTATTAGACAGCAATACCCTGTTCTGTGCTTTTTCTCAGTGTCTCCTGCTAAGGATATATAAACATGGTACATAAAAATCAGTCTTTTAGTGCTGTGTAAAGGGTGGGGGCAAGACGTGACCAAATGCTACAATAATCCATTATGCTATGTCTCATACTAAAAAGTGCGTTTCCCGTTGTCTCTGAACTTCGTTACGTCTGGGAAATAATTTCTGTTATGCTAAGCACTATTGGATTTGGTTGATGACACTCAAGATTCCTGGTTTCCAGATGGACATGAATTGGAGCCAAAAAGAGGAGTTTTGCTTTAATAACCCTCCACAGTGTAAGACCTGCAGTACGTGAGGCTTCCCTTCAACACAATCTTTCCTCAGCCTTAGGAAAACATGCTGCTCTCACCAAGGTTCATCAACACAGAGGCATTGCCTTCATTTCTCCCCATGCACTCAGACTCCCCCCCTTCCGTCCTGCCCTCCTTGACCTCCCACTCTCCTCTCCTCCTTAGCCCCGCCCACCACTCAGTAGTTATCCCGTGGCCAAGCCCGGGGGCGTGGTCGGCTGCCGCGGTGACCGTGGCCGACCTGTGAATCGCGCTGCTGCAGTAGCCGGTCCTGTGACTCGTGCCCGTTGGCGTTGTGGATGGCGCCTTGGTGGCCGCGGCTGGGCGGGTACATGTCCCGGTACGAGTGCGAGTGGTGGGGGGGTTCGTACTCCTCGTCCTCTTCCTCCTCTTCTTCCTCCTCCTCCTCCTCTTCCCCCTCCCCTTCGTCCTCCGCGGGATGCAAGGAGCGTGAGCCGCCTCGGCGGAGGGAGCGAGAGTCACTGGCCTCGTCTGAGGGCATGAGGCTGTCCCGCTCACCCTGTTCCTCCTCCTCCACGCCCCCTGCACCCCCCGCCGACAACAGCTGCTGGTTCTGGTTCTGGGGCGGAGAGAAAGAGAGGGAGAAAACCAAGGGGGGAGGAGTAAGGGCCTCATCTCCTGTAGATATCCAGGGCACCTTATAGAGGATAAGGATTTTTTTTCAGTCCAAAGAAAAATGGCTTGCACCTAAACACCACAACCCAGATACAGATATGTAAATATATGTACACTTAAATACATATGCGTCTCTTATCTATATGCAAATGAAGTGAATGAAACAAAGTGATCTGAGGTTACATGTGGTATGCATCAGCATGATCAACTGAAAAAGCAATGATTGGTTGCAAAATCAGCAACGGTGCAGCAAAATCTCCACTGGAGCAAAAAGGGTTTCGTTAGCATTTGAGGTTGCATAAAAGGAGGCGCTGTCAGGGAGGTAACATTCACAAAGCATCCTGCTGTCAGGGAGGTAACATTCACAAAGCATCCCGCTGTCAGGGAGGTAACATTCACAAAGCATCCTGCTGTCAGGGAGGTAACATTCACAAAGCATCCTGCTGTCAGGGAGGTAACATTCACAAAGCATTCTGTCATTACAGATACAGCTTCCCACCCCCCATGGTATCTGCCACTGCAGATGTATTGTGTTTGTTCTTCCTAAAGGAAGTAGAGGGAAACCCATCACTGTATGTGCTTTGTGAAATCATCTCATGGAGGTCATGGAGATATCAATGTGAAAACCAACAAAGGGGTTTGTAGGATGGTGGAGCATCTCAGTCTTCTATGAAGAAGCTAAATATCTAGAAAGGACAGGCAGCTTGCATCATTACAGGGAAATTATATCAAAGGTGTTATTTACGACACCGCAACTTACTTACGTAGTCCTATCAAATAACATTTGAAGGGCCTCGGTGTAGAAAGGGAAAGAGAAAACATTTACCCCACTTACTGTTTAGAGCTTTGTTCAGCAGGCAGTTTACAGTGCTTTATTTTTATAGTTTGAACCTTTAACTCGAAACTTTAAATAACACAAATAGCATAAATGGTTTATTTTTGGTGACACCACTGCACACACATGCATTTTAGGCAGAAGTAAGTCGGTGCAAAGCTTGTGCATTCCAACCTGCCAGTTAAATGCAACTCAGCCACAACTGCAGGCTGGAGTGAGAGAAAGCAGCACTAGTCACCCTTTAACTGGACACAGTTCTTACTAGAAGGAGGCTTTTTATTATGTAAAATGGTCTTTACTGAAAAACGTAGTGCTAGGTGCAAAAAACAAAGCAAAATGATGCATTTTAGAAATTCAGTAGGCCTAATTCTAGAAAAAAGACATATTGGTAAGTTAATGAATTGTCTTCTCTCAGGTGCTATATCTATAGATAACCGTCCTGTCTGTCCTGTATCTCAGGTACTATAGCTATAGATAACTGTCCTGTCTGTCCTGTCACTCAGGTGCTATAGCTATAGATAACTGTCCTGTCTCTTAGGTGCTATAGCTATAGATAACCGTCCTGTCTGTCCTGT
>JAOYMR010000022.1:8207756-8219027 GCA_025802075.1 Tenebrosternarchus preto
TTACTGGGTTTCTTCTTTTAATCACATGCTTTCTAATACATTACTGGGTTTCTTCTTTTAATCACATGCTTTCTAATACATTACTGGGTTTCTTCTTTTAATCACATGCTTTCTAATGCATTACTTTCAAAATTAACTGCTCAGAAGTAACCGAACTTAACAGGACACTCTAATGCACACAAGATTCAAGACACATGGACAGTCTTCAATATTTAGTTATTCCAACAGGCAGGCAGGCACACAGAATTACCATAGATATGTTTAACATTAGGGCATGTCAAGTACATTTACTCATTTGTACATTTAGCGTGTTGTATTTGGTTGAATGCTAAAACATAGAGCTTTTAATAATATATGTTTTGGTTTCCACGCTACAGGAAGTCTTGAATAGGGCCTACATTTTAAATGGAGTAAAGAGGACCGCTGGGATAATGTGCTCAGCATGCGTAGGACACATTTGATTTAAATGTTACATGGGAAGGTCCATGTTCTATAATGTTTACATAAACAGACTAACTTTGAAGCTGTAGTCTGCTGGAAGACACACCAGTGTTTTCAAGGTTAAAGACTGTGACATTCATTTGGATTTCACCAGCGCGTGTTGCATTGAACATGCTATCACTTTTTTGACATTAGCGTGTAGGAAATAAATAAATATATGAATGCAGAAAGCTGGCATAAGCTTGTGGCAAGCTGCCACAGCCTTAAGCAGCTGCTGATAGACCAATCTCTAACTGCATGCTAATAGCCTTTTTGAGCAAACTCTCAAATAATTGTTTTATGTTTTTAATCTTGGAAAGGGCTTTGCTATTCTGTGATTTTATTTTTGAGGTTTGAGTTTGAATAACTCTCAGGTAAAGACTGAAATAAAGACTGAAACATAAATAAAGACTGACACAAATAAAGACCACAACAGACTGTCAAACATATCCACAATGAGTAACAAATTTCCTGAAGATATTCATTTCAGTGTCACTACAGTTCATTTCAGTATGACTACAGTTCATGGAGTTGAGAGCTTCCTAACCACATAAATTCCAGTGTGGTTGTAATTCAGACATTGTAATTCAGGAGATTAATCCCTGGTATATCTCAGGTTCAGTGTAATTTGTCAGAAGTGATCTCACACCTTTTTCAGAGAGGATTACATGGAAAATTAAAGTTTTTACAGCAGGTTGTCTAAAAACCGAACACTTCAGATTTTTGGATTTCTGCTTGAAGATGAGCTTATTTCTTACCATAAATGTGAGGTGTAGCTGATTCATAAACGTGAGGTGTAGCTGATTCACGGCTTAACTGAAACCTCAACTAGTTAAGATATTTTGAAAAATCTAATATATAATCTAATATAATTGGGCACCCTAAAATTGACAAAGTCATTGTTTTCTGAGAGAAATGGATTCTTTGATGACAGCTGCATGTAGCTGCCTATATGTCCTGTAGTGTATAAGATTACCATGAAAAACCAACAAAGTTGGGTTGGCAAAAGATAGTGTTTGTATATTTCAATCCAGGCAATATTCTTTCTATATGCATAAATTCGAACTAATTGTAAAAAAAAAAAAAAAAAAAAGTAACACATAGCTTTAAAAAGTGTCACGACGTGGGGTGCGGGGAGCTGCAGAGAGCGACACAGGACTCCAACGTGCGTGCGTTTAAATAAACCGTTTTATTTCGGTTTTGTTTCAGACAACGAACAGACAGCAGACAACGCTCGACGTTCACGCAACAAAGACCGACAAAGACTCAGTGACATGCACACGCTCATATACACACACCCTAACAAGACTCAGGTGGAACGAATAACACTAACGAACGTACACCAACAAGCATCCACGAACACCGACGAACAGTCACGAAACCAACACAGACGCACTCTCACTCGGACGACACAGACACGCACCCACACAGACACGCCCACACAGAAACGAGACAGGGGGAGGCGGCCAGGGCGGCCACCGTGACAGAAAGTCTGTTTAACAGTTTTGCTATGTACTTAAATGTACCTCATATTTATTGGAAACAAAGAGAAGTCAGCTGTGCTGTCTTGTTCAAATTAAGAACTGAACCAGTAATGTGGTGTAGCTCACAAATATGGAAGTGTATTTGTTCACTTATAATTTTCTCTCAAAAGGTTAATGGGGCCAAAAGAACTATTATGTCTTTGGACAAACACCTGAGGCAAACAGATTTAGTAGATTGTCCTTGTGTTGTTCCATGTGATATCTGTTTAATGTCCAGCCTACATCTGCAATATGGAAATGTAGAGTGAAAAAATTGAATACATTTTAACAGTATTTTGACTATCCAAAGCAATGGGATAACACAAAAATCCAACGTCAACAAAGGATCTGAAGAAGGCAGGGTAACACCTAATTGTGTATAGCCTGACTGGGTTTATTTCAAATAAATCTTTCTGTGCTTTCCATAACAGTCAAAGTAGCCGTCACATTTTACCTCGCAAGACTAAAACACGGCGCTCTTTTTAGAATTGAGCTCATAGTCTGGTCTGTGTGAGATGAGTTGTAATTGGACATGGTACTCACCACATACTCTGCCCTTCCTCTAAAGCTTTTCTGGACCTTTGCCTTCGTTTGTTCGAGAGTCTGGACAGTGGAACTGCATGGATTTTGCTTTTCTAGTTGATATAAGATTCCTCTGCTGGCCCTGATCTTGATAATATGGTCACTAAGCAACCCTTTGTTTACATGTCCATCTGCCTTGTCCAGAAATAATTTGCAGGATGGAACGGGTGTGGAGCAGTGTAACTGAAAATGGATCAGATAAGGTGTCCACTAAATATCAGAATAATTAATGGTGCTTTATTGCTGTATGGAAGTGGGGAAGGAATTATCAGATATATGAAACAAAGTCAACATAGTTTGGGATGAGATGCACATTCATATCATATCAGGTGGCCATCTGTTAGTCTTCTGTCTCTGAAGATGTGATTGGACTGTAAGTGATCTGATGTCAATATATACTTTAGTAAAACAAGTGAACCCCTCCATTTCTGTTTTGGTCTAAAACTCGTGTGGATGACAGAGAGGTGTTGTGTTGTAATGCATAAAAAATTGTGTGGCTGAATTTGTATACAGTACAAACCTACTGCTGTCAACCTCTAGAGAAGAGCAAGCAGTTATTGTCTACGTGTGATAGACACTCATGCATGTATGCAGATACACACACACACTCACACACACATACACACACACACACACACACACACACACAGATACACACACACACAAATACACAAATCATATTGTATTGCATTCACTTGTGTTGTCAGTACATTTGCACATAAAAGCAACAAGCACAAGACAAATTGTCATTAGTTTGTACATTTGCACACACACACACACACAAACACATGCATGTCCAATGTTGTCTTTCATGTCAAAGGAAGAAAACAAAACACAAATGCATGCGCGCACACACGTACATCCAGTGTCTGTTCTCTCTATAAACACACACACACACACAAACCAGCATTCACTTGTTTATCGGGTTCTGTCTTGCTTGAACAGATACTCTAATGTAAACAGAGCTCAGAGCCATCTGTCTAATGTCAGTGTAACCAGCAGAACCTACTCTTCTCTACCTCTGCCTTTCGGCTTCACACACACACACACACACACACACACACACACACACACAGTTAGGCAGCTTTATTTCTAACACTGTCACTCAGTGTACCTTTAGTATTTTATTTCATCAGCTACACTCCACAACATAAAATACATTCTGTCTCCAACATACAGTACAGTACAGTACATTCTCCTCACCCTCCCAGTCCCTTATTTGATAAGCTCATTCCAACGACTCAGTTCTCTCTAAGATGAAACAAGAAAACCATGTCTACAATATTTGGATATTTCTTTTAATACAGTACCATTGACCTTGCCCTGGTAGGAGCCAGTGGAATTGTATTTAAGCTTTGATTTTACATCAGTGTGATGATAGTAGATGGTGACATTGGTCTGGCACACTGACCATTGTAGGCAATGTGTTCAGAGTCATTGGCTGATTGCTCTGCCCTCCATATCAGTTCCTAATGTAGTGTGGCTCTGGCCTCCCGCCATAGTTCACCCACACAAGGGTTTCATTGTAAATTTGGCTTTCACAGCATTCATCAAAGTCACACACAACAGTTCACATGACAGGAAATAAAACTAAGAGTGTTTCATTATAGAAACAAACAATAATCAGAAAAAAAACTTTATTTTGGTGTATTTGAATAACACTTCTAAAAATCTGTATTACCCCTCCCCCTCCAAAAATGTATCTAAAAAAACAATATAGAATTACTTTTTTTAATCTAATTGATATCCTTCTGCAAAAAGTCTCATAGTATTCTTTTGTGGGGTTTTTTTTTGTTGTTTTGTGCTCTTTGAAAGTCTATGTGCCAAATTCATAAAATAATGGCAGATTTTCCATGACGTTTACTGCACGTAAGTGGCACAGTAAAACATTTCCATATTCATACATGTGGACTGCTGTTGTATTTCCATATTCATAAATGTGGACTGCTGTTGCATTGGAAGTTTTGTGTTATATATGGTGTGTGATATAACACGTTTTGTTTTCACTTGTATAAAATCGACTCCACAAAAAATGACCACCTGAACCTGTCTGGTAAGAAACCGATGTGGACTGGATGGTCTTTTCTCAGTGTTTGGTCACTCATGAATAAAATTCTGTGCACACACACATTTAGCTAATTGACAAATGTATTTAAATGGCCTTGTGACTTCTGTGGAAGGAGGTCACAGGTACACTTCCTGAGAGTTGACACAAATATTTACCACAGGAAATGCAAATTTAGAGGAAGAAACTACAAACAAATGACTGAGGAGAGATACAGATATAGACTGAGGATTGATACAGATATAGACTGAGGAGAGATACAGATATAGACTGAGGAGAGATACAGATATAGACTGAGGAGAGATACAGATATAGACTGGGGAGAGATACAGATATAGACTGAGGAGAGATACAGATATAGACTGAGGATTGATACAGTTTTGCAGCTCTGCCATGATATAGTGCTGAAGTCCTGTCCTAACTTGTTCTAACCATGCAGTTCCTGTCTTGATGAATGTTACAAATGCATTACTTTTTAATATAACTATACATTTAATATATACCACTGGTCTCATGGCTGGCATTAGTCAGTCTCTTGGCATGAGTGTTTAGTATGTATTGCCTCTTTTACATGTAGATTTTGATTGGCTTTCACTTTGGGCCCAGGTGAATTTACTGCAGGGATAAGTTGGCAATATTACATTAATTGTCACCACGGTAACGTTATGAATAGGAGTTTTATATCGTGGCATATATTTTGTGTAGCATACCGCGTTTTCCATAAAGTTTTATTACAGCAGGCAGTACTATTAGACTTTACTCAATGGCAGTAAATAGTCTTCACTGTTTCACACTGCAGTTTGGCAAATTAGTGGATGAATAGCAAACAGATACTTGAGGTGTTACAAAGGCGGTGGTGGTGCTTTAGAGGTGCAAAGACAAACATTGGAAAGAGAGGTGAGATAATGAACATAAGGAAACACAATGCAGATTTCAGCCTTGTTACTTTGCCATCTAGAAAAAGAAAATCTACTTTATTCTCCTACCAAAGAAGGATTTGCAAAACAAAGCAAAAACAACAAAAAGCAGGACTTTGATAAATAATCTTTATAAACGATGTTGGATATTGTCTGCTGTGATTCATCCACAGTGTTGCAAAGGCTAGTATTGTTTAATGTCGAAAAAATAAAAAAATGAATTCAGTTTTATTTGAAGTGTGAGAATCCAACATTGAATCCAGGCCTTTTCAGGCTTGTCTGGGAATGTGGTTTGCTTTGGTGCAGCCTCAAGTAAACCCATCCTCCTCCCTTCTTAACCTCTCTCCAATGCTGACCCAAAGGAAGTGACAGCGCAGGCTTTCCTTCAGACTCCAAATTTAGCACGACTTTGGCTCTCTAACTGTAAACTGCAGCCCAACTTCACAGGAAGTGGCCTCTGCAGGTCAGAGTTCATCCCCTGTTCCCACACTGCAGTGGGGCAGGCCTCAAGACCGGGGAAGACACAGTCCCAGGATGATTCTGTGCATGGACGCAAAGTCCTCGGAAAAAAGTCCTTCTGCTTAGGAAGAAGCTACTTTTACACTAAAGCAATTAAAGCCTCCTCTTGTCTCCCCTCTGTCACTGACCCCCCACCCCCCCTCCCCTTCTGTCCTCCAGCTGAGTGCGAATGTGCTTATCTTCCTGTGCACCAACATTATTGGGATCTGCACACACTACCCGGCGGAGGTCTCCCAGAGGCAGGCCTTCCAAGAGACCCGCGGCTACATCCAGGCCAGGCTGCACCTGCAGAGGGAGAACCAGCAGCAGGTCAGCCTCCCCATGGCCCAGAGAGGATGGCCATATGGCCACATTGGGCTCCAGCTCCCCCTGTTTGCCTGAAGCTTCACTGGATTATGATACACATGTGCTAAATAAGTCACAAGAATCAGTATTCAGGAGGCTGATAATGACTCCTGCCCCACATGGCATGTAAAATAATAGCATGACAGAGGAGGAGAAGGAAGTGGTTCAGGCAGTAATTGGAAGAAGAACAGGGGATGAGAGAAAAGGCAAAGAGGAAAACCCCACAGCATTATGGGATTGAAAACAGAGCAGATCTTTGAGCATGTAATTGTTCTTTCTCTCTGTCTTTTTTTCTGTCTTTTTGTCTCTCTCTCTTTCTCTCTTACCCTCCTTTCTTTCTCTTCCCTGTTTTTTCTCCTGCGTCTCTTTCACGCACTCTTTTCAGGAACGCCTGTTGCTGTCCGTGTTGCCAAGGCACGTCGCCATGGAGATGAAGGCTGACATCAGTGCAAAGAAAGAAGACATGATGTTCCACAAGATCTACATCCAGAAGCATGACAACGTCAGGTTAGCATTAGCCTACTGTCATCCGACCGCCGAGCCAAACCAATCCAATTGTGCATATTTTTTCTTCTGTTTATTTATCTGTGCCGTGTGATTAGCATCTTCATCAGTGGAAAACAAATTGAACATTAATTTGTCACAACATGGAGAAACCCAGTACTTGGGAAGAAGCAGTAAACATGACCTTTTATCAGGTTAGTAGTTGAGAAGTAGTCGAGTCTTACAGAGGCTCCTGATGTCACTGTTCTCTTGACATTTGCACAACCTTCCCTTCTGTGGTTGTTTTTCACTGTTTGGATTTGCCCACTTCCCCATTGCCTACCCCCCTTTTTTTCAGTAGTAGGAATGTTGGACTGTTGTGCTTTTTTTCGGTTAATTACCATGAACTGGTACTAAAGCTGAAACATCTTAAGTGTTGCTGCTAAGACGCACCATATAACTGTCAGTATTCAATTAAAGTTTTAAGCAGACCGTTTCCACTATTGCAGAGTTAGACGAGGAAAGCCCTCCCACAAGACTCCAGCCAGCCACACACACACACACACACACATGCATCGCCCTTTCAGTTATTATCACCTTTGGTAATGATGAGCCAAAAAGTCTCTGAACAAATGTATTTGTTGTTTTTCAGCTTCAGAATATGAAAATAAAATCTAAACTGTTAATGTGGTATGTTTGTGTATGCACTTTGTGCAGCCTCCCTTTGCCATCTTTACAGTACTAGGTCTTCTCTTCCAATGCTGGATGAGGTGGGAGAATCACAGGAATCTCTCCAAATCTTGAGTCTTTGATCCTAACTTGCAAAAGACTCCACCCTCTTCAGCTCACCCCCAGCCGAAAACCCCACTGATCTGCTGTTGGAAGATCTAACCACAACACAGAATTACAGTGATATTCAAATTATGGACCTCGTATCCAATCCTGATTTTGTAATATGTTGTAATTGATTCAACGATTAATGTAACGGTTTGGCCATTAGTCTCTACTCCAGACACCAAGGTAAAGGGAGGGTGAAAAATCTGTTGAACCATGATTTGAATACCTCTGAAACATTAGCAAAGACAGAGACCACACCCGGCCTAAAACCACACCCAACCTCAAACCCAGGTCTTTTAATACATGTTTGTGCTGACCACTAGACCACCAAAGTGTCAGCTCTATGCATTTGCTACAAGTGGGAGTATGTCAAAGAAACCCTATCTGTTGTGAGATGATAGGTTGTGAACCACAGGGGAAAGGCATAGGTGTATCCCTGGAAGAAGGGTGGAGGTGCAGAGGACACATTGGATGTGTGAAGTGCATGAGAGTGCTTCCTGAAGGAGTGGGCATTGTGACAGAGACCATCACCCCTCAAGTACAAGTTAGTGTGATGGTGATCATCACTCTGGACAGTAAAAAGTGTTCTCTGGTCTGGTGGTCCAAGCACATATTTGTCATTTGGAACAACTGGGTTTGAAGCTGGGTGTGACTCACTACATAACTGTAGTGAGGTGTCCAAGTGGTGATCTGATTCCTCTCAGTATGTGACAGAGGTCGTAATGCTGTAAAAAAGCCACACTTCGGCTCCAACACAAATGAACTCCGGTTCCAACCAAAGTTCCATAGAAGTTTAGTGGTTTGATGAGTGCAATGCTTCCTTCTAAAGAAAGCTTCTACATAGCTTGTTCTTCTAAGCAAAGTTTCTACATAGTTTGTTCTTCTAAGTAGGTCGTTAGAGGTGTTTTTGGGTTTGAAGGTTGTCTTTCATAGTCATTGCATGATTTATGAATGTCAGCCATTTTTGTCTCACTTCATTCACTTTTGAAAGAAGGCCTCTGGAAAAAAAAGTTTTTAGGAAGTGTTATTTGTTTATTAGGAGTATTTATTTGAATTTTCTGTTATATCTTTAGTGTAAGAGTTGATGAACGAAAACATTTTGTCACATACTTTTTTCTTTGTTGAAAATCCAGAATTAATTTGTTGAAATGTACTCGCAGGTCGTTACTTTTCAGCTTCTTCCTATTATTAAGTTTCTTTCTCTCTAAATTTTCTCTCTCTCTCTCCCTTTATGTCTCTCTTTGCCAGTATACTGTTTGCAGACATTGAAGGCTTCACCAGTCTGGCATCTCAGTGCACAGCTCAGGAGCTGGTGATGACTCTGAATGAACTGTTTGCTCGCTTTGACAAACTAGCCTCGGTACGTGATTGAACACAGATACTCGTACATATGTGCTACGCATTATTTCTCATATGTGCCTTTGTTTTAAATAGACCTTTCAAACATATCTTAGTTGTTTATTTGTACTTGACACTATATATTATCTTACATATAATTATTCTATATATTATTTTATAGACAAATATATTATTCTATAGGCTGTTATTCTAAAGATTATATTTTATTGAGGTTTATTTTATAAAAGAAAGTTTATTACTGTATTTCTTAAATAAAGTGAATATTTAAGTTCTTCTCTACCTATGATGTGATTTGAAGAGTATTGACAAGTGTTAAGTGCTTGGTGACAGACCCACTCCCTCACACGCTGATCAGAATGACTGGCCTCTCACACCTCAGCTTGAAGCAAGCCTCCCCTGCAGTCTGAGTTCCCTAATGAACTTCTGCTCCCTTTTCTGTGTGGGTACATATGTGCCTGTGTGTGCGTGTGTGTGTGTGTGTGTGTGTGTGTGTGTGTGTGTGCAGGAGAACCACTGCTTGAGGATTAAGATCCTGGGAGACTGCTACTATTGTGTGTCTGGCTTGCCAGAGGCCAGAGCGGATCATGCCCACTGCTGTGTGGAGATGGGGGTAGACATGATCGAGGCCATCTCGTGAGCACAAACACACTCAGCCGGGGGACTGGAAAACAGGAATGAGAGGGGACTGAGAGACAGAGAAAGGGAACAGAGATGCTGGGGGACACAGAAGAACTAAGAGGGGACAGTGGCACCGAACGGGGACAAAGATATGGAGAAGGGAAAGATACACTCGGGGACAGAGACACTGAGGAGAACACAGGAACCTAAGGAAGGGACAGAGAATCTCGAGGGATTGAGACATTGAGGGGGACACAGAAACATGGGCATTGAGGAGGGGACAGAGACGCTGAGGAAGACTGAGAGGCCGAGACGCTGAAAAGGGACAGAGACACTGGGGGTTGGTTGAAACTGCGCAGGGGAAACACAGACAGAGGGCTTTCAGGTTCAGAAGATCTGGCTTTCATTTTGACCTACAGCATAAATATATTTGAATGACAGAAGATAGTGAAGATATCGTATTCCAACTGTGCTTTGTTCTATTGTGGTTAGAAATCCTTGGCTGATAACATTTGAAAAGCGTATTGGCTTCCTTTAGCGCATGAAAAGTTTCAGCAAACATAGACACCAGCAACGTAAGTGAATGATCTGTAAGAGTAGGAAGGCAAATGTGGAGCGAATGGAACGACTGTTGTTCATCTCATGGATGATTCATGCGTGTGTCCAGGCTTGTGCGAGAGGTCACAGGGGTGAACGTAAACATGCGAGTGGGGATCCACAGCGGCCGCGTGCACTGCGGGGTTCTGGGACTGCGCAAGTGGCAGTTCGACGTGTGGTCCAATGATGTCACACTGGCCAATCACATGGAGGCGGGTGGCAAAGCAGGGTAAAAGGCTCAAATCCCGTCATCACACAGTACAGCCAACCTTATGACTGAAGAGATATTGAACTTTTAGCTTTTAAAATTGAGAGCTAATAAGTTTTTGCTATGCAAATTCACTCTCCCAAAGCAATGAAATGGTGTGTCTGAAATGGTCTACGTCTTTACTCACTGATCCCCACGTAGACAGTTCTAGGGATCCAATAAGGAAGGACGTCTGTCATAATGGCAGTCCTACTAAACACTATAGTAACATCTGCTGTAGAAAAATGCTTTGCATTGTGGTACCTTTGCCAATATCTAGAACAAGTCAGTTGTATACTACATACTTACAGTTCACTATGAGTAACAATATACTGAACTGTACAGGGAATCTCAATTTGGACAACACTACAAAATGGGTGTCTGTGTGTATGTATGTGTGGATGTGTATGTGCGTGTGCATGTTTATATCTGTGTGTGTGTGTGTGTATCCTCTGCAGGAGGATCCACATTACCAAAGCTACACTGCAGTACCTGAACGGAGATTACGAAGTGGAGCCAGGCTTCGGTGGTGAGCGCAACGCCTACCTGAAGGAGAACAGCATTGAGACCTTCCTGGTTCTGGGCTGCAGTCAGAAACGGGTGCGTTTTGCCCAGTACCCACAACACACAGCTCTTAGTCTGTATCATTGTTGTGTACCTTTAACACACAGCTCTTAGTCTGTATCATTGTTGTGTACC
>JAOYMR010000022.1:8222789-8240912 GCA_025802075.1 Tenebrosternarchus preto
CTCCCCCTCCCTCTCCCCTTCCCTCTCCCCCTCCCACTCTCTTCCTCTCACCCTCCCTCTCCGTATTTCAGCTACAGTGTGCTGCTGACCCGGCTGGCCAGCTCCGTGTTCCTGCAGATCAGCAGTATAGGCAAGCTGGCTCTCATGCTGCTCATCCAGCTCACCTACCTGCTGCTTGTGGAGTGGCCAGAGGTGGCGCTGTTCGACAACGCCGACCTTTTTGTCACCTCTAATGCTATGTGAGTACCGCTCCCAGCCACCAGAGGACATTGTGGAGAGAGAAGAGCATGATGGTACCTTGCTTATACTGTATAAGTAGGAGAGAAACTTCTAGTGGAGGTTGAGGAATGTTCCCTTATTGTTGGAATGTTTTTTAGTATAAGTCATTATGATTTCATATTTCCTCTAAGCTGAATATTAATAGATTTTTTTCTGCTGATTAATTTCCTTTTAGAATTTTCAACGAAACAGATGGGTAAGGTTTTTTTCTTTTGTTGTCACTCTTTTTAATCATTTGTTTAAATCAAGTCTAATATTACTCATTTCTGTACAGGTTTAAGATCAATGAAACTACCAGCCAGTGGTAAGTTGAAATGGAATATGTTAATCCTTTTAAAGTCTCATATATGGGTGTTGAGATCTGAAAGATCAGTTTGAATTTTTTTGCCTCCTACTTTTTTTGTGCGTAGTCCTTATAGTGTGACCAAAGTGTCTCTAAAGGTCATGACCCCAGTCATCCTCACCGTGTTTGTGCTGGCGCTATACCTCCACGCGCAGCAGGTGGAGTCCACCGCCCGCCTTGACTTCCTCTGGAAACTCCAGGTATGGCGCTCTTGTATGCATCTCCCCTTACTCCCACCACCATCCTACACACCTCTGATGCGCAACACACTTGCCCTCTTCATCCATACTCACTTCACTCCTCCAGGCCACGGAGGAGAAGGAGGAGATGGAGGAGCTCCAGGCCTACAACCGCCGCCTCCTGCACAACATCCTCCCCAAGGATGTGGCGGCCCACTTCCTGGCGCGCGAGCGCCGTAACGACGAGCTCTACTACCAGTCGTGCGAGTGCGTGGCCGTCATGTTCGCCTCCATCAGCAACTTCTCCGAGTTCTACGTGGAGTTGGAGGCCAACAACGAGGGTGTGGAGTGCCTCCGTCTGCTCAACGAGATCATTGCTGACTTTGATGAGGTAGGAGGTGGAGACTCTGTGTGAACAGGGTAGACAGGGTGGGTGTAGGAAACTCTGCAAATAGATTTGTGAGACTGATGGAGGCGTAACAGAGGTCCTCACCATTTTTACCTTTTCAGAATTCAATGTTTGAAACTAATCAGCGCAAAACATTAATTGCCTTTGTTCCAAACTCACTGGCAGTTCTTCGAGCATGTCCTTCATCTCAGTTCCACTAACAAACAGAACATAAACAAGAACCAAAAACACATTCAGCAGAACAAAAAAACTTTTGTAGTTACAGGTGTGTTCTGATTGCTGGTGTGTTGTGGGCCAAGACCATCAATGAAAATGAGCCCATCTCCAGCCACTGGCCATGCTTGTGTAAAAATATCACCACTGTGAGACACTTACCCAGGGAATGTGTGACACCCAATTTTCAGGGTCCACCTTTAACCTACATAGTGATGTACATAACTATTAATGATCAAAACTCACACTGGTTACCTTTAAGTGAAGGCATTAAGACATTTCTGTTGCATCAGAGACCATTTATGAGAAGGTCATAGTCAGAGGTCACAAGCCAAAGAATTGATTAAAAGATTCTAATCACACAGATGGTAGAACATTTGCAAAGAGCTGAGGGTTACCTGTTAGTCCTGTGACCTTTCTAAACATCTCTCCGTATCAAATCTTACTAACAATCATTCCATGGACTTACTGTTTTCCAGATCATTAGTGAGGAGAAGTACAGACAACTGGAAAAGATTAAGACCATAGGCAGCACCTACATGGCAGCCTCAGGCCTCAATGACTCCACCTATGACAGAGAAGGCCGTACCCACATCACGGCCCTGGCCGACTATGCCATGCGTCTCCGTGAGCAGATGAAGTACATCAATGAGCACTCCTTCAACAACTTCCAGATGAAGATCGGTGAGGACGAACTTTGGACCACGAACCTGCAAGGCTTGTGGCAGCGTTAGGATGCCTTGGATCAGAACCACTGTGGCATCTGAACAACCATTTAACTTTCCTCTTTCTTTCTCTATAGGACTAAACATTGGACCAGTGGTTGCTGGAGTCATCGGAGCCAGGAAGCCCCAGTATGACATCTGGGGGAACACAGTCAATGTGGCCAGCCGCATGGACAGCACAGGGGTTCCTGATCGCATTCAGGTGCACCATACACTCACACACACATGCTGTTTCTTATTCAAGCAAATGTAATTCACAGTGGCTGTATAATTAAATAAGGTGTATAAAAAATGGTGTTGAAAGTAAGTCTAATCCTAAACTCTGTCTGTACATTTCTGAATATGTAATAGCACACCCACATAGTGCTCAGAGACCACAGTATCTCCACTTACTTATTCAATCTGTGCCTAAGCATGCTGCACTTTATAACTTTACAGTACTTATTATATAAAACTTAGTACTTATTATATAATACTTAGTACTTATTATTAAGCATATCAAAATCGTATATTTCCTGCAAATAATATTAACAAGTCAACAAAAATTGCTATGAATTTTCTCACACAGGATTACAGATGTGATTGAATGTTATAAATTCACTGTTTGAATATGCTACCCAAGGTGACCACGGACCTGCACCAGGTGCTGTCCAGTAAAGGGTATCAACTGGAGTGCCGTGGCATCATCAAGGTTAAAGGCAAGGGGGAAATGACCACGTACTTCCTGAACGACGGCCCTCCCAACAGCTAGCGTCATGCTGGCGTCCCTCCGAGTTTCACAGTTCTCCAGCTGGATCGCCGAGGAAGACCGCGTGAGGCAAACTGAAGTCAAACAAGTAGCCATGTCATCACTCGAAGGAAAAAACAACGTGTACAAAAATGAATGGAAGGGAAAAATAAACTCAGACTCCAGGAGATGAAGTTGTCATTGCAACGGTCATGTGCTTGGCTGTGCACTCTGAAGGATGGTTGTTTCCATCTTTAAGCCTCTTTCTCAGGCTACTTGAAAGATGCAAAGTCTGTTTATTTAACAAAGGCCTTTTGTTGCTGAAGAAAAACTCTGTACATAAGGCATTTTCTCCTATTTTATTTTTGTGCAACTTTTTTTGTCCTGTGTTATTTCATTTCAGGAGAATATAAATACAGGTACTTATGTTTTGTTTCTGATTTGGTTATTTATTTCAATCTTGATGTTATGTGCAAAAAGTCCTTTATGCATACACATTTATACCGTACATAAGCTGTACATCTGTATATTTGTGTGTGTGTACAAATTACAGTATATGTATTAATACTGAAGAGAAATATTGACCAAAGACCAAAGTATTTAATAGAAAAGATTCTCCAGACAACACAGTTTGGATATTGTCTATTACTCTTAAGGCCATGCCCCTTTGTTTAGTTCCACTTATGTTCGAGATTATACCAGGATACTTTAAATGAAACAAAAAAGTGTGCAAAAGTCATTTGCCAACTAATACAGCAGGAAGATAGATCTTTGAATTGTTGATATCAGTAATTCTGCTTCTTGTCAAGATGAAGGGTTGAGTGGAACCGACCTGAAGGCCTCATTTTTATAAGACTAAACTTCATTTGAAGTACATCTCACTACAGTAGATGAGAGGGAAGGGTCTGTACTCTCTGGTTTGTGTGGCATTCTCTCTGAAGAACAGACCTGGACCTTCGACATGTCCCCAGAGCTACTGCAGGTTCCCAGAGCTACTGCAGGTTTGGTTCTTTAACTCTGTCACCTGTCTCTTCTTTTTCAAATAAGTATTTTTTGGTACAAAACAACATAAAAAGAAAAAAAGTTTTCTTTGTTTTGTTTGGGGGTTTTGGTTTGTTTGTTTGTTTGCCTTTAAGTTTTTGTTTCCGTGTTTGTTTTTTGGAGGCACCGGGGAAAGCCACGGCATTGGATACCACGGTACCAGACAGTTTACTGAGTTCCAGTTCATAACAAGACACTTTTTTTTAAAGAGAGAAGTATATCTATAAATTATGACTGAATACTGTGCTTTGTAATCTCAAAGGGGCATAACTCTTTACACTGTGAGGTTTCTATCATACGACAAACTGCTTTCTTGCCAAACTTAACTGCTCAAAAGCATGTCTGATTGTGGTATCTTCTCGACAACTTTTTGTTTCTCTGCTGTTTTAATGTTGAGTATTTTGTATCACCTCTGTATTCATTTTTATTCTTCCTATTATGGTTGTTATTGATATGAGTTTGATTATGAATCCATTCCAACTTAGGAGAAGGAACAGACATGAACAAACTCTTGGGAGGTTTGAGAGTTTAGGTACCAAATCCGTCACATAGGTTCAGTTCAACTGTATTTGCTGTGGTGCCCTTTCAATCCACGAATGTCCTCCAAAATGAGTCACACATTATAGCAGGGATGAACCAACATAGGAGGGACGTATGCGTGTTGCTCCTGGGCCACCCTGGACGTGCACGATAGCAAGGCCGCAGTCAGGCGCCAGGCCACTTGGCTCCATGCCTTCCCAGGTTCCAGCTCGGTCCTCAGCTAAGGGAGACGTGTAGAAACCCCACCACTGCATGCGTGCAGTCCGCAGTAAACATTTGCCTTAACTGAACAAAATTAAGTGTATATTAACGGTGCCTCTCTGTCACATTTTGTCCACATCACAAAACACCTGAGGCTCTTGATCAGCCCTCTAGCTTTGTTACCGAATATGCCATGATCATTGTTCAAACCACCTGTTTCAGAGTATTAGCTTGCATGCTAACAGGCCAAGCCGTGTCTTTCTCCTGCTAAGTATTTGTTACTTGCTTAAAATTGCCATGGTAGTAGCACTGGCCATTGCATATGTCAGGTGATCATATTTGTACCAAAAGAAGCTGCATTTTTTTATTTAGTCCCTCGAGTTTATGTACTGAAAGAGTCAGGGATGCAGGATCAATGCGAGGATTCAGGAGAGAAGTGGGCACAGTGTTTGATCTATGGTGGGCAGGTGAAGTGTATTTTCGAGAAGTATATTAGTACTACTGACTCTCACACTGGGGCCTCTGTACCTGGATCAGGTCTGAAAAACTCCTGGTCATCTCCTTTTTGGTTTTTTTCCTCTTTTTTGTGTTTGTTTTTATTTTTGTTTAGTCAAAGGACTAGAGAAGGGACTAGCTTTTCAACTTGCAATGGAAAAACTGATGATTATAGAAATAACTTTTCCCCTCTTACACAATAAAGAATAATGTCTGTTTTGATTGTTTTTTTATTGACGGGGATGACTTACTTATAATGGACTTTATGAAGGTCTTTGTTGGAACAAATATTTATGGAAATAGTTTTAATTATGCATTTTCAGTGGCTAATACCTAGAGCAGCATAATGAAATAATCTGAATAAAAACAGTATAAAAAAGATGTTTTCAAAAGAGTTCAAAAGGCAATATTAACACTATTCTAGAGTTGAAAAGGATTGCCTGCACTTTAAAAAACTTAGGCTTTAGCCTAACTTTAGTCTAACTTTAGCCTAACTTTAGCCTAACTTTCTGCATGGCCCAACAGCAACAAATAAAAAAAATACACCAAGTTAAATGTTTGCTTGAATAAACAGAATTCACTTAATTGACTTCCATGATCCAATCCAAAATCTTCCACATTTTCCCATTAATGAAGTTTTGATTCATTGTCATATAACAGTGGTTAATAAGGATACAAACACACATTCACACACACACACACACACACACACACACACACACACACACACACACATATCCCAAGGGAACAAATCACAAACAAATAATATCAAAAGGCTGATAAAGAGCTGAGCTTGAAGAAAGAGAAAAAAACCCTAGACCTGGGAATACATCAGGAAGATGGTCCCAAGAGCTTATTGCTTCTTGAGCACCTCTGACAGCAGAAACCTGAGAAGGATGGTAGTGTGGAGGAACAGGAACCATCACTGGAGGATAAACCCCTGCTGACTGAAAGACAGCACAGAGGCACTAATCATGGCAGCACAAGCACAAGCTCTAAATACAAGATCAATAGGGATCTACCACACCAGGCAAGACCTCAGATGCAAAACTACCCCTGAGATAGTCCTGCTGATAACAGCAGGGTATAAGATGATAACAGGCACAGCATACATGGAACGCCAAAACTAAGTGGATGACATAGTATACAGGAACATCTGTGGTGAGTACAGGGTGGGAGTTGCAAGGTGGTGGAGAATAACCAAGATAAGATTCTGTGGGGCTTCCAGAAACAGATTGACAAAATGGAAATGGCTAACCAACAGGACATAGTAGTGGTGGATGAACAGCAGAAATGGGCCATAGTGACAGCATAGCGATCTATGGGACTCTTCATATTTGAAAAGTCATGTGTTCATATGTAAAAAGTTTATGTATGAAAATTTGGCGACTCATTCGCATAACAGATGGAATGTTATCATTCCCAACCTGAGGTCAAGTCAGAGCTGTGGGTAACTGATGCCAGAGTGCTGTTGCAAGCAGGTGCTGTAAATATTTTAGAGCTTGCACTGAGAAGAGTGCATCATTCCCTTGCCACCCTGGTAATGAAAACACCATTCTCATTCTCTCTTCCACCGAAACCTCATCTGTGTTAAACAAAGCTGGTTAATACTCTTCAAAGACAGTACGCTACAACATGTTAATTTCATTGCACAGGCAGCTCGAATAACTCTGTTGTATTGACATAAGTTTAAATGGGCAAATATGAGAGGTGGTACATCTAAGCAGGGTTAAAATCCCTCTTCAAGAGTAAGATAAATAATTGCAGATTAATTTGCTGAAATTAAGTAAATCATACGTTCTTTCTCTTAAACTTTGAGTACCAAATACAATCCAGTGCTATCCAATGCATTCAGAATGACAGCTTTTTGGTGAATCTACCGTAATGAATTACTGGTTACCTGTACATCAAGCATTTTAAGTGTTTGCCCAGTTATGTACCTATGTGAAATGCACATATTATATTAAGGAAGATGTTTCAGAGTGGTGTTCTGCTGAAACATAGTGCTTAAAGAAAGTTAGCACTAGTATTACATAAAGTAAATATAGTCACTAGTATGAAGTAGTAATGTTAAAACACGTCACTTTATTCACAGCTCAAGAATAGTTAAATGCAACACTGAGTGTGCATGGGTGAGAGAAAGAAGAACAGTGATCCATTTGGATAGTTTTGTCAGCAAAGCTCAAAATAAGCTGAATTCCCGGTCAGTCATGGACATCTCCTTCACAAACCTGAAAGAAAAAAGCAGGCTGGGTAGGCTACAGTAGCTACATTATCTGAAAGTGGAAAGCAAGAGTGTGTGGAAGGTTAACCCCAAGGATGTGGAAGGTTAACCCCAGGGATGTGGAAGGTTAACCCCAAGGATGTGGAAGGTTAACCCCAAGGATGTGGAAGGTTAACCCCAAGGATGTGGAAGGTTAACCCCAAGGATGTAGAAGGTTAATCCCAAGGATGTGGAAGGTTAACCCCAAGGATGTCCCAGTGGTGACAGGGGTACTTGGAGCCTTTATCCCCAAGTTGGGTTGGAGGTGTGAATCCAAAAGATCCCAGGAATGAGAGCATCAATCCCAGTCCAGAAGGGTGTGGTCCTATGAATCCTACTCTTTCAAACTCTCAGGCCTCTTGTGGCCTCCCCCCCAATATATATGATTCCAGTTGGTGGCATCATTTTTTTTTCTCCTCATACTTGGGCCTTCCACAAGAGGCCTGGGAGTTTGAATGGTTGGGATTCACTGTAGGATTCATAGGATTCAGGGGAAAACACACAAAATATATCGAATACAAACCAATACAAATACCAGTGATAGAGCCAAAATTACACAGAATAATATGGAATGAAAAACTTCTCCCTACTTAGTCATTTCACTGTTCTTGCGAGGAAAGCGATGAACTTTAGTCCAAGATTCGCAGGTGTGGGGTTCCCCGATGGGCAGCCACCATCCATACCGCTGATTGTCCGTCAAAGGCACACAGTACAGTTGATTAGGCGCTGGAAATTAAGAAACTACATTTAGCCCTCCAGTCACTTACCCTTCTTTTTACAACCCACTTCCTGAGCTTACGATGCACATACTTGGGCCCCTTTCACTTACCCCTGGGCGTCTGTACCCGACTGATCATCTCTTTGTATCTCTTTAGACTGCCCTGATGTATATCCGCACTGAAGGGAGCGGGCTGGTTATAGACGCTGCATGTTTCAGTGCAGGTTAGTCTTCTCGGGGAATTGACTGGCGCAAGTTCCGATACTTTATCCCATCTGGTTTCCTCTGTTACAGACGACATAGCCTTTTTATATAGTAGTTCTTGTTTATCAAGAAGTGTACTACGAGGCAATTCCAGTCCCGTACTTTCCATGATCGTCCCAAACAACGATACAAATCCGTGAACATAAAAACTACTGATAACAACAGTAAACAGATAGCTAAGTTAGCTAGCAAAAGTAATGTTGAACCGTACAACAGGTTACCTTGCGCGTCCGACTTTCTTAGCGATGAAGATAGCATCCTGTCTCCGAAAGGGTTCTGATAGCCCATGTTTGTGATTCCAAAGAAAGCCATTGACTTAGCAACCTATCTATAATTTAAATAAGCGACTCTTATTGCATGCTGCCTAGAAATGTCGAAATCAGGACTATTGTTTAACGTGTAACCATGGTTACTTGCGCCGCCTCTTCATCCTTTTGCACTTGAGATTTTTCGGTTAAGACGGTTCTTGTAGTTCGAGCTATGTAAATGGTTGATTTGACATAGTCATGTTGAGGATACATTTTCATTTGATTCAAACGTTATATTAAGGTTAGTGATAAAATACAAGTAGTACTTCCTTAATGATTCCTTCTCAGTTCGTTCTTGAATATCAGAATAGGTCTAGTTTTTCATTTAAAAGTTACGCCGCAACATTTTGGCTGATGTGCCTTATTGAGACAATACATGCCCACCCAAAATACTAGAGGTACAAGTATGCACTGGCAGAGAGGGACCGAGATAAAACCAAAAAGACTCGACAAGCAGGTCGGGTATTAGGATATGCAATGCGTTTTATATTTTGTAAGTAATTTCCGGAGACAGATAGGCTCTGCCTAAGCTTTCGGTGCTGAATTGAAGTGCGCATATGTATGAAAGAAAATGTCATATTTTTTCTATGCACATTTCAAAGTCATTAAAGTAAATATCTTGAGAAATTGTGGACATTTATTGAAATATATATAAACTAAACTAACACATTTTGGAAGGCTTAATCAGCTGAAGAGTTGAGTCAGGTGTGCTAGCAGGAAAACACAAAGATTTGGATTGCAGCAGTATCATCATGACTGGTTTGGCTCCATCTTTAAGAAATTGAATAGTAAGCTTTCTCTTGGCTTGTCCACAGGATGCGTGTCAAATTGCAGAGACTCACATTACTCTTGTTTGTCTTGCTTCCTTTAAGTATTTTTTTGTTATTTGCACTGCAGAACATAAGGAATCAGAATCCCTTTTGGGAAGGCCTGCATTCTTGGCCTCTCAAAGAGAGCCGAGTTACCACAGCTCCTAGGAGTTCAGGCAACAACACTCCTTTTAAAATAAAAGCCTCCATTCCACCATTATCAGAGGTCTCTGCAGTGTCAGCAGATGTGAGTTGCCCATCTGGGTTTTACAGCCCCGAGGAGCTTGTGCCTCACCTTGCAAGGTTGCCAGAGGACCCCAAGAGCCCTGGGGCCAATGGCAGAGCTTTTATTGTGGACAGGTTGAGCCCAGCTGAAATGAAAGAGAAACAAGAGGGCTTAGCAGCATCTGGCTTCAACCAGTTTGTCAGTGATCGCATCTCTCTGCACCGCAGCCTTGGCAACGACACCCGCCACACAGAGTGAGTACTGTAAGGAAAATGGTCTGGATGTAAACATCTCCATAAACAGAAGTCTTTTTGTTATTTTGTCCCTTTTGACATCTTGTCTTCCCTCAAACTTGATAGGCACATGCTTTGAGTGAAACAAAAACTATTTCCTTAATTAGTAAAGTCAGTATTAGAAGTGGAGACCTTGATGGATCGTGCTTCTTTTGTGCGTCTCTTTTAAAAGGTGTGTGGAGAAGAAGTTTAGCCGGTGCCCTCAGTTACCAGACACTAGTGTGATTATCGTGTTTCACAATGAGGCATGGTCCACTCTACTCCGCACCATCTACAGCGTTCTTCACACCTCTCCTGCCATCCTGCTCAGAGAAATCATCCTGGTAGATGATGCTAGCACCCATGGTAGGCAAAAGACACTGGGCTCCTTCATCCACTGCAAACTATGAAAGGAAAACTGCAGAAATGGGATCTTTTTATCTTTTGACTTGGTAAATATGAAACTTTTAGCAATGTGTTTGGATCCCCAACACAGATTATCTGAAAACTCCGCTGGAGGTGCATGTGCAGCCTCTGAAGGTGGTGCGTGTAGTACGGCAGAAGCAGAGGAAAGGTCTAGTTCCTGCCCGTCTGCTTGGAGCCCAAAAGGCTCAGGGACAGGTGCTCACCTTCCTGGACTCTCACTGTGAGTCAGACATGATTGTGGACATCAACCTGCCGACAGGCTATCTATCGTTCAAAACGCAAGTATCAGTGAATAGCTACTGAAATGCAACCGTTGCAAAATTATATTTCTGTTTCTTTTTTTTTTATCCATTTTCAGGTGAGTGTTTCTATGGCTGGTTGGAGCCTCTCTTGGTGCAGTTAGTAAATGAACCCAGGGCTGTTGTGAGTCCTGAAATTGCTGTAATTGATCAAAACACACTAATGTTTGCCAAGCCGGTTCCTGGTCTCCATACCCAAAACCGTGGGGTCTTTGACTGGGCACTGAACTTTGGTTGGGAGTCTGTTCCTGAACAAGACAAACTGAAACACAAAGATGAGACTTACCCTGTGAAGTGAGTAACTATCCTCTGTATTTATTCATGCTTGAAACTTTTCACACACAGATAAATCACATAGATTCACTATAGTTTGCAACAGAAAATGGATATAATTGCAGGAAGTCACACTGACGTGGTGGTTTGTGCGTTTCAGGACTCCAGTTTTTGCTGGTGGCCTGTTTTCCATTTATAAAAACTTTTTCGAGCATATTGGGACCTATGATGAGCAGATGGAGATTTGGGGAGGAGAGAACATTGAAATGTCATTCAGAGTAAGTCTCACTATTAAACTTGAGGTTGTGCTGTTGCTTAGGTTTGTCTGAACTGGTACATTTTGTCCATGTTCTTTAGAATGGGCTTGAAAGACCTCTTTTACAAACTTGGTGTTTAAATTCTATGACTGGGAATTGAACATGCATTTCAGGTATACTGTATAATTTAAAGGGGGCATTATAAATTGCACTTATGGTAAATATCATTGTCAAACATATTTACTATAATGAGCAGTGTGTGTAGTCCCATACTGTTCACACATGACATGTCTTGGTTGTGTGTACAGGTTTGGATGTGTGGGGGTCAACTCAAGATTGTCCCCTGCTCTGTGGTGGGACATATTTTCCGCTCCATGAGTCCCTACTCCTTCCCAAACGGCTTTGAGGTGATTGTTCGCAACCAGGTGCGGGTAGCTGAGGTCTGGATGGATGATTATAAGAACATCTTCTATCGCAGAAACAAGAAGGCTGCTGCTATAGCACAGAACGTAAGTTGATGCTTCCTAGTTGTGTGTTTTATTTACTATATGATGCTTTCCTATATGATGTACATTTTATTACCGTAGATGAAAATCAGGAACTAAACATATTATTGTCAAAAACATGCCTAACCCTGTAATGTACACAAACTTTAAAATGAAGAAACAAAACACAGTACATCTTTAAATGTTTTGAGGTGTCATTTCTAGTTTGAATACTTGACTGAGGACCTCTCTTCTTCTCCTGGACTACTGCAGAAATCTTATGGTGACATTTCCCAGCGTGTGGAACTCCAGAAAAAGCTGCAGTGTAAAAGCTTCTCTTGGTACCTGGAGAATGTTTATCCAGAAGCCTTTGTGCCAGAACTATCCCCGGCACTGTTTGGTTCGGTAATGTTGCCCCACAGAAGTATTGTAGCACACATCACAGTTCAGGTTTTTTGGTATTGAACTTGGCACATTCAATAGAAATTTACATTGCAGATATTTATTGTGAATTCCAGTTACCTGCTGAATTTACTAAACTGAAATTTTGCCCACTAGATTTGCCAAACTGAACACTGATTTGCATTTGAAATTTCTTATAAAACAGACTTTATTTGCCATTGTTAATCTCTGCGTATGGTTCTGTTTTTTGTAGCTGGAGAACATGGGCTCAAACACTTGCCTTGATATTGGTGAGAAGAGGCCCATATGGAAACCTGTGATTCTGTACACGTGCCACTACATGGGTGGTAATCAGGTACTGTCATATGACTTCAAGTGTTTGTCCAAAAAATATATGCCTTCCTGTGTATATATTATGATGAATACTATGTTTCTAAAATTATTACACACGATGTGAACATATTGGGGTGGTACTTTTTACATCAATAGTCATATCCTCTTGAGATCAACTTGGGTGGCTGCTTTGTCAAAGACCCTAGCCATTGTAAAACTCCTTGTCTGGTGTCTTTCTTAATGGAGGAGTGAAAAGCTACTAAACAAATTCTCAAGCCAGGAGAGTGTCGAACAATAAATGTAGCATGTTTATAAAGAAATGTTCTAAGTGCTACACCACAGCCTGTGAATCCTCCCTCTTCCTCCGGCAGCATTTTGAATACACATCTCAGCAGGAGCTACGGCATAACACAGCCCTGCAGCTGTGTCTGCATGCGACAGTTGAGCCCGAGCCTGTACGCATCGAGCTGTGTAACAGAAAGGGTGGAGGCTCGCTGCGGGCCCCACAGCAGAAGTGGATCCTAACCCTCCTGTCTGCGTCAGCACAGGTACCAGAAACACCTAACAGTACCACTCAGCATCCCCACCGCCACTCTGAGCAAAATGAAATTTTGCTGAAATGTACTGAATTGTGGTTTTGTATGTTGATTTTTGTGTTTGTTTTTGTGATGGATGTTTGAATTGAAGTGGTGTTTTAATACAATTATATATATAATATATAAAATATTTTTTTCTTCTTCTTCTAGTGTTACCTTCTACAGAGTGAAGTGTTTAAGAAGTGTCTAACAGTAGAGGGTGGTAAAGCCATTATGAAAAACTGCAACCCTGCAGACAAATACCAGCACTGGTTATTCCACTGATCTGGACTACTATTGTCTTGTGGTCTCATTTTCTGTTGAGAGGAAAGAGGATTTGACTAGGCTTAGCCCTCGTCAGGAGATTGTGATGTGTAAACCCAGTTCTTTTTTCTTTTACTTTTTTTTTTTTTTATCACACTGTTATCTTGTGCTATCACCAATGCAGAAACCTACTGAAACCTATTTTCACTGACAAACCTTTATACAGGTAATATGGAATGAACTCACTATTGTACAATATTTTGATTTATCTCATGGATATAATGTGTTAATGCTGCTATATCTTGGGGAAATAAAAGATGATAAAAGTCTTCTGTCGAATTTTGTCTTTACTGTTAGTATCTGTCTTATTCAAACGTGGCTATTCGCTACTTAATTTGAAGTGGTGTTCTGTTAAGTGTCTTGAGAAATATCTTGATATAGTTTATTCTGATCACAAGTGGGCGCTAGTGAAGGCTGGGTGGACTGAGCGCCAAGGCATTTTTACATTTAGTCTCCCTTTAGATTGTAGCTCATTTTACTATCAGTAGTTTATTTTTATAATTTTAGAAACGTTAAAATCAGTGGTTCTGGTACAGTCACAAGGGTAATGTGACAAACAAAATCGAGATGAAGAAACCAATTAGTATGTGTTGGTCTGATTTGCCCACGATTCCCTCATATTTATTCTCACCCCCGCCCAGTCCGCTTTTACTGTGAGCCTTACACATATGACGTCACTGAACTCGGCAGGGATGGGAAGTCGGCCGAGTACTGGTGAGTTTTTCTCTAAACCAATAATATCACAGAAAAGTCGTGTCATTTTAATGGGGAAGAAGGAAGCATTTTTAAAGAAATGGGCTGCTAGCAGATGTTTATTTCAATTTCCCTTAACTGCCCCGCACGGAGTTTTCGTTTTACATGTTATTTTTCCTTTGTATCGGTGACGGCATAAATGTAAGTAAACTAGCAAAGCTAGCTTTTCTAGCAGGTACGTGTTTATGCTAGCTAGCGATGTTTTGATACGAGTTTAGAAATGTAGGATCACTCTTAGCTAGCTCGCTACATCACTATGATGTGCAGGGTGCGCATCATATGTTCCGGACTTTTGCAAGTCGTGCCGGGTATCAAGTTAAACTAGATCTATGGCTCTAACTAATGGTTAGCTAGCTAAATGTATTAATGACATGATTAACTATACAGAAGTCCATCTAAACACAAGTCTGTAGAGATATAAGTAGCTACTGTATTGTGTATAGTGCACCGGTAGGCTTGGGTTTAGCCCTTTAATATAACTTGGAGACAAAGTGAACATCCGACTTACTATCGTATAACATTATATCAGAATTACTATCGTGTATCATTATAGCTAGCTAAATAAGTTAACCAGCAGGTTTTGCTAAAGGTTTTTGCTAACGTTGTTTAATTGAACGAATTCTATCATAAATGTTCAGGTCGTCTTGTATCATAGAAGAGCCGCAGAAATAGACTTTCTGGTTGAGGAGGAGAGGGGGTCAGCGATGTGTCCAAGTTTAGTTCACATTTTCTCTTGTAAAAATGTATGCATGCATACTGAATGTTCCTGTTGTTGGTTAACGTTTGAATTGTCGGACCAGATCATCTCTAGTCGTATTGTTTTACATTAACAGTTTCTTAAGGTGCTTGAACCAAATAACATGGGTAAGGAATTAAACTGTTAAATATATAAAGTACTCAACATCTCCTTGTCATGTTGTTGATTTCCTTCTTTTTTTTGTCTTTAAACTCATTGTTAAATTGTATGCGCAAACTCTCGTATGCTCACAGTCTTGTTCAGCACCACACTAGTTTGCTTCGTCATTGTGACTCCACTTGACTTTAGCACTTTATTACGCCTGTTTCTGTCTGTTTGACACTCATCTCCCGGACGTGGGCTTTGAGGGTATCACCACTCTCTCAGGAACTGTGCATGTTCACAGAAGCTGATTTGCCTCTTTGACTTCAGCTGTTTATGCAATTTAAAAATATGATAAAAGGCTTTAACCAAAGGTGCCTGGCTCCACTCCTAGATGGCTGGATTTCCCTGCTCAGACACTTGATTCAGATCATCACTTACTTGCCAGGTTTAGTAGGTGTATTGGAGTTGAGCAACCCTGTATACATCATCTAGTGCTGCTTTTCCCAGTAATGCTCAGAACCAAAACTACCAAAGTAGAATCAAGCAAACATGTTCCATAATGTAGATATTTGTAGACTGTATATGCAGACAGTGCATCATTGTGCAATTTTCAGTTGCTTTCTTAAACTTCCTATTGTGAAAGCTGCCTGGTTCTAGATGCTCAGAAAAAGCAACGTTGGAGCAGTATATCCCAGGATATCATCTCTAACCACTTTCTCACGACTCTTACAGAGAAAATGAGCACGCTGCCACTCTCTCGCTCTGAGGTATTTGGGGAGCTGAGGAAGGAGCTGTATGATGATGAGGAATTTCACCAGTCCGAAGTGCATATCTTCATCATTATGGGTGCATCGGTGAGAGTTTTGTTTGTGTATGGTAGGGGACTCACTGAGATCTTTATTCATTTTTGGTGGATATATCATTTTGGGTGGATATCTGATTGTAACTGCTCTAACCAGCAGTGCAGTTTAGGTTTATATCCTAAAAGTTAGGCTCAAGTTATGTGTTCATGCTCCACTTGGTATTTGACAACAACCAGGCATAATTACAAACTTGTTCCCACAGGAAACACATGAAATCGTGCAGCATTACTAGTAAACATTATTTTTGTAGAATTACTGGGTTACAACATGTAAGCAGTGGGGAAGCACTAAGGCAGCAATAAAAATCTGGAAAATCCAACGTATCAAAATCTTTAAGAAGTATATTTGGAATCTTAAGTGTTTATAATAAGTAATAAAAACTGTTGCTCCAAAAATCTTTCTAAATTGTATGCCTGTATGAAATTGATTAAACATTGAGCTGTGTCTCCTTTTATAAATGGATGATTTTTTTTTTTCTCGGGGGTGGGGGGTGGGGGGTGGGGGTGGAGTAGAGCTGCAATTATGCAATCGGGGGAAGAAGTTGAATGAGGAAATGTGCCTCATGCAGACAGTATCGTGCTGGGGCTTGGGTAATGCAGCAGAACTATACAACGGTGGACTGTTTCATGGCCTTGAATGCTGATTGGTCAGGGATGATGACAGCAGGCCAGTGCTTGTTTTGAAAGAACTGTCTGGTCAAGTATGCTGGGATGGGAAGTATGCTGGAAACTAAGAATTAACAGTAGAGCTTTACCCAAGTCAAGCAAGAGAAAGAATGATCATAAATCTTAATTAAAGTGCAGGTTGAGAGGGTAGGGGTCATGGCTAGGTGACAGGGAATTGAAGCTTTGCCTTTGTGCTGGGACATATGGCACAATGTTGGATAACACCAAATAAAATAAAATAAAATAAAGCTTTTGCATACCAACACGTGTTTAGTGTTATGTCCATATTGGCATAATAGAAATTGAAATGGCCAGCCAGGTTGCTTTTCCAGGCCAGTAATTTATGCTTTGGTGATATCCAATGGACACCATGGTGTACATTTGGGGAGGTATGGTATTTGTATGCTATGTTCTTATAAATGTTAGAATGTTACAAAATGCTTTTACCTGCCTTTGGAACCTTACCATGGAACCTTTGGGTCCTCTGTACAAGTGGTTGCTGTCCTAGTTCACATACTTTATTTGTCTGCGTTATTTAAAAGATTTTTTTCCATATATATACATGATGTAAAATGCTGAGTCATGTTTCATAAATGGCTTTCATAACTACCTTTTGTGTATTGGTACCGGGATCAGGTTGCGTTTTAGGAGCCCTTCAGTGAGAAATGCAGATCACTTCAAAAGTCTTTTTTTGTATATGCAATTTTTAATAATGGTAAAATTTGTCGATGCATTGTAAATGTAGATCCAAGTTAATTTATTTGTCCTTTGAAATGGCACTGAGGTGTTGAACACTGCCTGTGTATTTTCAAAATGTTGATCTTTCTTTGGTGCCTTTTAACTGAAGTAGATTTTTACAAAACGAGAAGTCATTATGATGGGGTTTTACATGGGGTTAGATTCTGGTCTGTTCCTGTTACACAACAGTGAAAGTGTGTGTGTGTTTACTTTAGGAATGTTGTTTGTGTTGGTGTTGTATAGGCATATTTTCTAAATTTATTTTGTATCATTATCTAGTTGTGCAATTATAATTGGGCAAAATATAACTAGCTTACTTCAGCAAATTTTAAGCTTATACCTAATAATAGGACCCATGTGACTGATCTTAGTACTACCTTTTTGTGTTTCAGAAAAACAATGAAATATTATGCCTTGTTGACTCATTTCAAATGGTGCCATGTCTCTGCAGGCTTTGCACTCTGATTACAGCTGTTGAGTAACCTGAGGCTGGATTGACTAAGGGAAAGTGGCAATGTTGGTTCAGTGACTTGTGCAAGTTGATTTTGCAGGCTGTTGCGTATGTGTAAAAGTGGAGCACTTCTGATGTTTGGTGGATGGCTCTCGCACATCAGTGTCTGATGGAGTAACTTGTACGTTTTATGCTCTTATGTGCTTGGTGTTTATAAACTGGTATGAAACTGGCAGAATCAACCTTATTACATTTATTTCATTTTTTCAGCCCTGTTATGAATGAGTCTGATTAAATTATCCATTTATCATTATTAAAATTATCCATTATGGTGCATATTAATTTTTAGCTTTTTTTTTTTTTTTTTTTTTTTTTTTTAAGGGAGATCTGGCAAAAAAGAAGATTTACCCCACAAAATGGTAAGTG